>CAUDMG010001998.1:3125000-3320000 GCA_958450375.1 Homarus gammarus
TATGGTGCGTCACTCCCTCACAGCTGCCTGGACGCTAATTCGCACCCCGCGCCTCATCTCTACCATCATGACAAACTTTCTCCCACACAATCTGTCACCTCTGCTTACTGGCGAGACTGTAGATTTAATGACTTCTGTTTATGGCATACCTCTAAGGCACGCCTTGCGTCTTCTGACGGTAAGTAGATGTACATTATTATAGTTCGTCTCATTTATGTGGTTGATATGTACAGTAATAATATCGGTATAGTTAGTTAGTCTGCCCCAAGTTATAAGTACAGCACTATAGTAATAGTATAGTCTATAAGTACTGTGAAAGTGCAGAACAAAATGGCACAGTACAGCTACTATGAAGCTGCCATGGCTCAGTAATGTCAGAAGGTGAAAAATAAGGTTTGAGGATCAATCTACCATTTACGTATAAAGTACTGGATTCAATATATTTTACATTAGAATATTATGAAGGAAGTTAAAGATGTCCTGGTTAAAGCTGTTTAACAATTTAGAATTAAAGCTTAGTAATGGTGATTCTTCTTTATCCTCAGATACTAGCAACCAAGGGTCGGCAGTTGGCAGCTGTTCTGGTCAACACTCACAATATTATGAGTCATGTCTTGACATATGTGTCCCTTGAGCCCAGTGAAGTCAGTATACCTCTCCAAGAAGCCTTAGCACTGAGCCAGGAGGCATATCGTATGTGGGCTGTGCTTCTCACTTATGGACTCTCTAAGTCTCAGGAAGCTGTTGCAAGTTTCTACCCATTGTTGGTTAAGCAACTGGTGTTTTATAGGGATAAGGTATCGGTCAACGAAGAGACGGACAAGAATAAGTTCAATTATGATGTAGGAGCACACATGATTGCTGCTTTAACAGCAGCTGTGAATGTGGCTGCCACACATTCACTTTTAGAAAACAGAATGAAGTTGAATCAGGGGACAGTGATAGGTGCTGATGGCAAGGCAGAGGTTCTTGTGCCACCTGAGTTGGCTTGGGATGACCTCAAGGATCTACCCCAGTTGGTGGAAACATGTCTCACAAAATGGTTAGCACAGCTGATAAGAAGCAATGAGGCCACATTCTCAGCACTCAGACTTATTGGCAGCTGCTGTAATTTCCTGGAGGCTTACTATTGTAAGTGGAAAGATCAGACTTCATACAGTGGTGACGTCCACAACAAGAAAATTCAGCATCTTCATAATAACATAATCTCACCCATCCTTATATCACCATATTTCAAAACACTAATTGCCTCACTCCCAAGTCACTCATCTCTCATTAGTGACCTAGTTCCAGGCACTAAACGTGATCCAAACAACCTTGGATCAGCGGGTTGTGTCACCTTTGGTGGCGAGGTTGTTCCTGTAGTGCGTCTGTCTTCTCCTCACCCCATGCTGCTTCCAATCACCAACCTCCTTGTGTCTCTCCACACCCTTCATCCTGCTCTTAATGCTCATGCATTATGTGAATTGTTAGATTCTGATGAAATATCTGTCTACTTAAAGAAAGTTTGTCAGTCTTCTCACCAACTGTCTTCACAGTGGCTAACACGAATTGAGACTTACTTTATTTGTAATTTGCTGCAACTGGCAGCTTTAAAAGGTTGCAGCAAAAGACAGTTGTACCATGAGACAGCCATGTGCATGATGGCATGTGTCCATAAGGGAGATGAACATATAATCAAAGAACTTTTAACAAATGTAATTTGTGCTAAAGAATTCATATCAGATCTAACTGAGATGAGCACCCATGTGGGGGACCTTTCTTTGAATAATTATGAACCACTCAAGTCTCCTGCCATAACCCAGCCAGTCCTTTCACCACTTCAGTTGACTGAGAGTATCTGCCAATCTCTGAAATCAATTGAAAGAGAACTTATTAGAAGTTTGGTGAGTAAGAGAGAATATGATGCTAGTGTAGTACTAAAAAACGGCATTCCCTTCATCATTAATGGGGTTACAATAAGTCAGACCAAGTCTCCGCTCGTTCTTGACAGTTACTGGTCACTGAATCCCATCAAGTACGTTTTCAAAGTATCCCAGCGTCCACCCCAACCCCAGGAACAAAAAGCTGTAGGACACTCAAGTGATTTGTCTACACCAGAGGATATTTTGACTGTTACAAGGTGCCTACAGATGGCTTACTTAACCCTCAAGCACCGCAAGACCACAATCCATACTACCACCACCACAACTTGGATGTACCACTTGTCATTAGTCTTTCTGGTTGCATGTGATATGTTCCTAGATGCTTGCATTAGCTCAAACCTTCAGGGATGTGTTGTTGAACTTCTTGGCAGTGAGGGTTATTCAAAACTTGATCCAAGCAGTACAATTGAAGGTTTTACCTCATTCACTGACTGGTACAGGAATATGTTGGAGCAGTTCATCGGTGTATCATATGGGGATTCTACCTTTGCCTTGTTTCTTCTCATTCCTTTGCAACAATACTGGTCTGTGGACTTTCGCATGTTACTGTGGGGTGATAAGTCTGATGCTTTGCAGTTTTTCCGTCTGACTGTAGAGCAAGTTGACCAGTTTATTCCCCTGCAGCAGTTTATGGAACCAGCTGAGCAAGATGAAGGCATGATCATCAAGTACAGGTCTGCCATTGGTTCTGGTGCAGTGAGTGCAGCCCGTACTCCATTTCTCCACAGAGTTGCTACCCATCATATAAGTCTTTACCTACAGAGACAGGCTGATAAGCAAAGAAACTCGGCTTGAGATTTTTAACCTGTAAGTTTTAAATCTAGTTAAGTTTATTCTGATTTCAATGAATTTTCATTTATGACCAATTTCCCTTTACTAGGTGGCTGGTGTAATGTGCCCTTTTTGGCTGTTAGTCTAGACCCAGGTGACCTGACATCAGTGACAGACTAATCTTATTTAACCTGACCTTCCCAACTGCAAGTGTTGTCCCACATGCATTAAGTCCTTTCTGAAGGAAAGAAACTATAACAAACCTATACTGTACTGGAAAAGCTCCTCTGTGGATCTGTAAATTCTAGGCAACACCAGACAAAGCTGTTCCATCCATACACAGCTCCTTCCCCTTTTTCAAGCCTAAATGAGTTTCTTTCCCAATCATCACCAATGTTTTACTGCCATCAGGGAACCATTTCCCCTACAACCTCTATCCTTTATAACATTCCCTCAAAATTGATGAGAAGTTTGATTGTGTTGAGCCAAAAAGATTTATGAGCATAATTACCCACCTCTTTCGTTATTCGTTTGTCAGAACCTTTCTCAGAAAGGCCTGATACACCTTTCTGAAGATGCAATTTATCCCTTTTTCAACAAAAAGGAATGTACTGTACAGTTGGCCACAAGAATAAGTATACACCTACGGTTCGTGTTTGAGACAAAATATCTGGTAACTCTGTCCTGAACAGAACAGACAAAATTACAAAATGACCTGTAATTTATGTTTTATTCCTACATACTGTATATGTTATAAATACATTTGTTATGAATGTTTTACTAGTGACTTGTGTTTGTACTACAAGTAATATATTGTATCCAATGGTAGTAAACTTGTTGCCGAATGGGATTGCAGTTATTGTACAGCTCCCTCCTCCTCCCCCACTTTTTCTCTTGCCCTACTTTTTTTTTTTTTACAGATGTTTTGATTAGTAAAGGAAGGAAGAGGAGTAAATAGAATAATAAAGACGGGGAAACAGAAAATAGTTAGAGATAACAGGTGGGGGGAGCTAAGTTTCATCATGAGTCTGGATGCGTAGTTTTGACGTTCCCAGACCATTTTCGGACCTTAAGGCTACAGTGTGTATGCTTATTCCTGTGGCCAACTGTACAGTATATAGAATCCCATAGGGTAATGGAGGCCTTTTCTAGCATTGGGCACACCAGCTGACATGAGAAGAGTTTGTTCCATAAAAATTCAGAAGATCCAAATGATATGTTGCATTAGGTTGTTGTTGGGTTAATTCCCCGAGTGTGATGCATTGTTACATTAGTAGTTGGAACAGTTAGTGCTATCTAGCTGCTTCAATTACAGAGGCCACTTACTAATGGGTATCAAGTCATAAATGAGAATTTTAATTTTGTATTGCCAAGCCCAGAGCTATAGTCAGTGACCTGGCTAACCCACCTTCCTTCGCTACGGATAGCTTACAAATCAGCCAAGACTAATGGGTTTGAATCCTGAAACCCATTATGGCCAACACAGATGATGAGCCGGTAGTGCACGTGCTTTGTGTTGTCACGACTTGGTGCCTTCTATACTAAATGCCGGGTGTCACTTCTAAAGATCCCTCTAGCGATTTGGCTGTAACAGGAAGACATAACTAATTAATGAAGTAGTCTCGGCCATTTTAAGAGTGTATTTATGTATGTCGCTTGACCTTGGGCACAGCCATAAAAGTCCATTGGTCCCAAGTTTGAATCCCCAGTGAGAGCCATAACTTTATCTCCAGCAGCCTGTCATGAGTATGGGTCAGTACTGTACACACCCTCATATATACTGTATACCACTCCTAGTGTAAAAGTTTAAGCTATATGTATATGTGCACAAGTTGACAACATTATTTTTTCTTACTTTAATGTTTATTTGGTTTGTGGGAAAATTATTACATGATCAACTAAATAAATAAAATTCTTACAAAAAAAGAAAAGTTAAACTTGTATATCAATTCCAGAACTTACTAACACCAAATATTTATCTTGTGGGGGAAAGATCATCTGGTGACTGGTAAAATTCCAAAAGAATGCTACAACTTACTAGAAACTGACCATAACACAGAGTAGTAATTTAAAGTTGTTTCGAGACAAAATGTAAACAAGAGTAAATAATTGACCATTTTCCCCTTGCCACCATTGCCTATACAGTGCAGATATACCAGTTTAAAAAGACCATTGTTGAATTACATAAAATAAAGTAAAATATTATATTCAAGTTTGGCAATACTCACCGATTCATTCTTTTAAAAATCAGACATATTTCAGAGGTGCTTTTTAAGTTGCCGAAGTTTCAGTTAGATGGGGGAAAACCTGCATTAAAACTTCCATAAGTAAGAACACTGGGGCTAGACCCTTGCTGAAATACTGTAAAGCAAATTTTGAATAATAATCAATTGTGTTCACTGCCACTGATAAAGTCAACGCACTAATTACTATTATATTTTTCTCAACTGTTTTTTGTATGCAGTATTAGTATTTAGTAACAATGATTTAGTTCATTCAGTAAGGTAGGTTAGATGAAGTTTCCAGGTTTTGATACTTTTCTTAATTATTTTTGTACAGTATATTAGTGTTTAACAACGATAGAAAATAAGTGAGATTTTAACCCTTAAAGCCCAGGCAACACAAGACCTGCCAGCCCCCTAAAGGTATGTTGGGGGGGGGGAGAACTATTGTCACCTTATAAATGGGTTAATCAGTAAGAGAAAAAACAGAAGAATGTACGTGTACAATATTTACACTCAACTTTTATTGTAGCATGGTTGGAGAGTTGTCTGGAGTGTTGATGAGCAGTGATGAAAGATGTGTTGTTTGAAGCTGCTGCTGCAAACGGGAAGTGATGTTGACGTGCACTTGCAACACACATTTCTTTATTGAAATCACATTTATATCATATTTCTATCTTATAGCTACCTGTACTACAAAACATTTTATATTTCTATTATCCTCAAAAGAACTATAAAATACTTAACAGACCAGAAGACGAGCATCCATCACGATAGTTGCCGGGTGACTGACCATGAGGCACAAGTCTCGATATAGAGAATATGCAAGAGCTGAGTTGCCAATTAAGAACATTGAGAAACATCACCTGGGGTCACCTTAGTGAACTGTTGAGGAATGTCACCAGGGCTTTAAGGGTTAAGATAGTACACTACTGTGTAAGATACGGGGCCACCCAAAACCCCGTGAGGGTATGCATCATGGGCATGGCTCTTCAGTCTTTTCCTGTGTCACACCATTGTGTAGCATCATTTTGGAATCCTCATATTATGTTTAAACAAAATAGTGCTAAAACTAGATGACTAGGCCAAAAGTTATTCCACAGAAGGACAAGAGAGTGTATCTCTCTCTTATAAATAAGCTTGAAATTGTTGAAAAGCTTGAAAAAGGGACCACTGTATCTACCATTATGGCAGAGTATGCCATCAGCAGGAATATTTGTACTAGGAAGAAAGACCTCTGGAAATACAGAAAACCAAGACCAGTGTAACAACAAAAGAAAATAATATTTACCTTTCAAGAAGGAGAAGAAAGAAAACTGATTTACCTCTTGATAACAATAGTGATATTCACTGCCTGGCCCAAGAGAAGGAGGCATCACCTGTGTCAGGCTAACATAAAGAAGTGCAAGTACTGAAGCCCCATAATTGAGGTAAGTTGAATTTCTATATATTGTACAATAATCCTTACCATATTGATGTGCATTTCAACGGTTGTAAATGATGTGAAATTTGTTTTTTGCATTGAATTTTATACACACATGAGGGGGGGGGGGGGGGCTCACCAGTGTTTTGGCGAGACAATTGTAACATTTATTTGTCCCAGTCATCACCATCTTTATCAGTATTTAACAACTAGTATCTAGTATTTAAGTTCTTAAACATTGCTTATTTTGCTCATTTCCCTCTTTTTCTGTTTGCCACAATAAAAAAGAAACCTCTGTTAAAGTCTCTCAAGTTTTTAACCCATTCAGTGCAGCACTTTTGACACACAATAGGTTTCTATTTCTGTATACTTTATGGCACATCCTCGGTAACCTGCCAGATGCAGATTGTTCTATGTGTAACATGTTCACATTGAATGCTAATTGTCAGACTACAACATTAAGCCAATACTGTATTAAAGATGACATGAGCAAATCAAGCCCAATATACATTAGGTTATGTAGGGTTAATATGTTTAAGTTGCATCACAAAATTAAGCACACACAATATTAATTGTTTCAATAACGTTTTCTAGACAGCTTCTGTAGAAGAGCTAGGACCTTCATTGGCAGATTACAAAGCACTTATGGCTTCCAAACTGCGTAACATTCACAGTTTGTCAGTGACTATATCTGATGGTTATAGAATACCAATGCTAACTGATGGATGCTGCCTCTGCTTAACCTGTTTTGTTATTTATTTAAAATGATTCATAAAAGGTCATACAGTATAGATCATCATCTATCCGAGCCAGGGATTTACTGTGCTTTATTAATTTAAACCAATATTACTGTACTATTTAACTGCATCAAACACCCAGCGAGGGGTGGAAGCAATGCTACCAAAGTCAGTGTCTCACTGTCCATTTTCCTATGTGGATCTAGGATATTCACTTTCATCTTGTAGTGTACAAATAGAGTTTGTAATTTTTAAACGCACCATTTTATCGAGTTATTTGGTAGATATACGTAAAATAAAAAAAGTGGCAACTTTGCAGCGGACGGCCAGCCACACAGACTGTGATTGGAGAAATTTACTTTGCTTATACAGTCATGTGCCGCTTAACGTCTTCGATACGTTCTTGGAAACGTGACGTTAACTGAATTGGACGTTGTCCGAACATCACATTGTGAACTTTGTATTTACAGTATACTTACGTGTATGTGGAATATTGCAGTGCACTTGTACTGTACCAAGCATACACTGTTATACAGTTTGTAAACTTTTTATTTCATAAGTAAGGAAATCAAATTAAAAGTACTGTACTGTACACTACAATAGCCAAAAAACATAAACCAGTAACATAGACATTTCTTATATCTATCAAAACATATTATGGATATATAGTTACTGTACTGTATCATTATACGCCTGGCAGCACAATCTATAAGAACACGCGATGCATGCGTGACCGCGCCCACTCTAAGGCCACTTTCGTCCACTACGTCCTGTTGTTTGAATGTTTTTTTCCCATATTTTCATGGGCCACGGACGTATATGCAATCGGATGTTGTTCGGACGGACGTTAACCGGCGCACGACTGTACATAAATATTTATGATACCCGATGCAGCTACTGAATATGGTATTTTGGACATTCTTCCTAGTCCCCTTCGTCCCTGTTCACCTAGCAGCAAAGTAGGTACCTGCTGTAAGTCAAAAGTTGCAAATTCGTATTCAGGGACAAGTTGTTGGAACTTCCAATAACTTGCTTAGACATAAACCATTGACTCTTCAGGCTTCTATGCCTTGACTCTTCAGGCTTCTACGCCCTTAACTCATGAGACATAAAGGCAAGCATGAACTTAGCATGCTTCCCTGTTGGCCGCTGTAAACGCTTCTGCGCTTCACCTTACACAAGGATGTAGGAGAGTGCCCAGTAAATGAAAACAAATAAAAATAAATGGTATTTTAAAACATACAAGCATGAAAACAATATACAGTACTGTATGCTTGTATTTATTATATACACCAAGAGTTATGAGCTGTATTTACATTTCATGACTACAGTACAGTATTTGTAAGCAAGATAGCGACATGTCACCACTAGGAACCGGGCACACGCAACCCAGCTCACACGAAGCTAGCCAGCCATGACGTTACCACCGCCACCACTCCATACCCCTGACAGACACATTTATTAAGTTATATGCCTGTAAGATATAATATTAAGCCACTAAACAAGTAGGAATAAAATGATAGTAGTGGTGATACACAACCCTGGCATATAATTGTGTTAGAAGCTCGTTATCTAAATTTTTCTCCCGGGGTGGGGGGCGCCAACCATATAAAAAATACTCCCCTCAACCACGGTAAAATGATCGTCTATTTCACTGTATATAGTTTTTCTAATTTGGAATTTCCAAAAATAGCTGATTTATGAATTGTGAAGGTATTAATGTACAGCATACAGGTACTTGCACAGTGGTGGCAAAGATGTTGTTACCCTTTAAGATGGAACACTGTCAGAAAACTTTCTACTGTAGTGGTTTTTAATTACTTTATGAAACCTGAGCAATCCTCATTGACTGCTTATGTTACATGCCCAATTGTATAAGCATATGATAAACCGAAAAGTTGTAGATATGAATAGTTGTCAGAATAATATGTGTGTGGAGGTTTGGTAATAAAATAAAAGTTCAAAACACTAATATCATATTGTTAAAGCATCACTGTATAAACAATAACAAAAGACCAGGAATTATTTTTACATTCTAAGAATCACAAAAATATTTGACCTATTGAATCTTACACCACATTGGCTACTTAGGAACAGGAAATACAAACCAAGAGTTGTTTTGCCACAAACTAAATATGGTATCATTAGGACCTTGGTGAGTGTTCCAGCAATAACACTTCTTGTCAAGATGGCACAATATTGGTGGGCATCAACATGGCTCTCGCAAGTTAACCAATCATGGATTTGTAACAATAATAATTAGTACAAACTATAGGAGTAAATCTGGAATATCAAGTAGCCTGAGTAGATGTTTTATTCTTGTGTTAGGTGGCAGCTGTCTTGCCAGCTTTCACCTTCACAATACTAGCCTCACCGCCATTATACACCATTAGTTCGCACAATAAATATGAACTGGTAAGAGGTACCAGTTTGGACTAGATCTTTTAAGTTTTATTTTTTTTTTTAGACTATCATCAAATATTTTGGTTCTGAAATTTATTTCATCCATATGATGGCCTTAACTAATCACTTAAAAGATGCAAACAGATATATTTAGTAGCTATATCAAACTTGGAGTAGGAATATTTTACCTGACATGTTAACAAGGTATATGTATACTTGTGGAATTAGGAATTATTGCGTAACCCCCTCCTCCCTCCAGCAGAGCACACTGTCTTCATTACTGTCAAACATTCCAAGCCTCCCAACAGCATCTCAAGTCGTGCACTCAGCATACGTACTACATGCAACTCTCCTTCCCAGTAGCTACTATATAATCTATCTGGCTACATATCAATGTCTTCAGGTGCCTCACACATACATATTAGGCATTTCCTTGCAAAACTTGCCCAAACATATTTACACTCATTTGCTATAGTTTACAAGCTCTGTGATACAGATGAGAGAATAAAGACCAATTTTGAAATTTTTAATTTTTAACAAGTAACCTCATGACTGGTCAAGATTTTGTTTTTTTACTCATATGCAAATAATGCAAGAAATGTGGCTGCAAAACCTGCATCTCTCTCACACATATTTTTCACCATAGTAAATGTGCACATCAGGTATTAACTGGTTGTATCTTGATGAATCAATAAAGTTCCTTTAACTACTGTTACCAGAAGTTATGAATGTGTGCATGTGCCAGCTTCACAGATCCATTCACTGATGCATTAAACACCCCCATCCTTTTGTATTATTCTTTAGGGCAGGTGAAATGAAACACTGCCATCACAATTCTGATAATTCAATACAAAATCCATTATCAATGGTGCATCCAAAATAAGAGCAGAGACAAAGCTGCTATACCAACAGGTAACACAAGGTAATCAACAATACATCCTGTACCTTGTTCATATGCCCCAATAGATTCTCAATCACATCACATAGGTATTCTTCCCTCCCAACAAACTTGAGGTCCCAAACATGACACTTTTGAACACTGTCAGAGGTATTCTCCATTATCAAGGCTTTGAGGAGTAACCTTTAAACTATTTAGACAATATATAATTTGGGGCATTGACCAACATTTCCAATAAACCTGACTATACTGATATATCTTCAAAACTGTTATAACCTACACAATCCATGCCACAAATCATAAACTTAGTCTATTATTTATTTGCAAAAATTATAAAGTAACAAGTATTAATAAAATTTTAAACATAATATAATAATGAAAAAATTTGTCCATGGCTGGTCGCTTGATTTCCTTGTCCAAAATACGAGTTGATCTAAATACCGTACTATCATACCTCTTACAACAGACGAGATACTTCTTGAGGCTGGTCCGCTAAGTGAAATATCCGTGGAGATATGTTCTTGCGAATAGCAAAATTAGTCGAAATGATAAATAACTCCCTTTATATACGAACACTTTCATCAAGAATGACTAAATAATGATTACATGTTCCAAAATAGGTCATAAACATTAGAAAAAAGTTGCCGTTATTTAGAAATACAAGCGATTTTTCACCACCGTTGCCGTATGAAAAGTAAAGATTAAGCGACAAGCAAACCACTCTAGCACAACGATAATAAAACAAAAATGGCCATCACGAGTGACACTGCTTAACTTTTATATTCCAAAGAAATGAAACTAAATTTAATAATTAACACTCACCAGTTAATTTCTACGAAACTTGATGTGTGGTTTACCACCTCTGCCTTGCTCCCATTCCTCCGACCTGACGCTTGCTTGCCTGAACTCTTTATATCACTTCCATTTTCACGTCCATAGTAATGACTTTCCCGAGCACCTTGGCTGGTTTACCAACACATGCACTTGCAGGTGGTTTCCCGGACATAATGGGCATAAAATGTTCACAAAACACATGGAGATAGTGAAAATGTGAAGAGACCTACCGCGATGCAACGGACAAGACTCTTGGCGGGCTACTGTTTACGTTTTGAGACGATTGCCGATCGGCTTAGAGAAGGTAAGCAACAAAGACGACAGCAGACTGTATCGTGGGTTCTTTTTACTAATGTTGGATTTTTTCTTGAATAGAACTATAATAACTATTACAGTACTGTACTGTACTGTATACCTCTACAGTACTTATTAAATGATTAATTTTTCCTGTCCATTAAACAAAATTCCATTGGCAGAGGCTCCATTAAAAGAGGTATGATAGTAGATTTTGTATTATTACGAAGTTTAAAAATCAATGTAGTAGGTTTTGCTTTGCAGCAAAAATCACACAAAATTAACAGGCATTAAATCTTACACCAATTGCAGTAGTAGTCCGAGTAGGTGACACTGATTCAGCCAACCACTGCTTACCTCTGCTCAAAGGTATTTACTGAGAAAGACAAAAGCATGTTCTGTTTAACATAAATAAACTGAAGAACAATAACATAATACTAAAAAAATCATCAGATTTCATGTTATTTGTTCAAATGAGAAAAAGGTAATCCAAAATCTTGCAAATGTAAAGTTCAAGAACTCCATATATTGTGGACTTGGTCCTTCATCCTCTTTTCACAGTCTATTACATAAACTGCTCTTTTAATGCCATCAACCACCCAAGGACTCTTGCACATCCCAGTCACCTTACTGACATGATGAAAACAAATGCCTCAATAATCCAGGTTCTCTATTTAAATCTGTCCATTGTGAGAAGAGCAAGCTGTGAAGAGTGAAGAAGCTGGGATGTGTTACCAAGACACATCCTTGATGACTCCTGGCACAGACTAGACAGAGCATTCTTAAACAAATATATATTCACTAGCATGAGGACACTCTACAACCAGAGTAGTCACACTGCCACACTCACGCTTGTTGCACCAATGCAGTTGCATGCAATACAGAAATACATGGCACCTCTCTCTTATGGCATCTAATGGGGGAATGACAGAATGGAAGAGCCCAACTAGCCCGTTAGCACCATCACAGCACAATTGCAAGCTAGACCTGAAAATTTATTTCATTTACAGCCATATTATTCAATTCCCAAGGGCTAAACTCTCAAACTAGATGCTTTATAATGCTTAACACCTAATATTGGCATCCAGCCACCACATGTAACTGGCAAAGCACCTTTGGCAGCCATCAATGGTACTTTAGCCACAGTTGTTGCCATCTTGAGCTTCCATAATGCCATCATATCACACATGAAGTTCAGCCTTACACTCTCTAGCTACCTCAATTTATATTTTTTAAGATATTCTTTCCAAATAGAGTTAAGTATCTGATCATATTTGCACAAACATATTGATCAATAGAACAAATTCAAATATATATCCTCACCATACAATCAATAGTGTAAGAATCAAATGATGTTTATACCACATGCAAGTTAAATCTTAAAAACAATTTGGCTTGCACAGTGTTCCTCTGGGTGCAACAGAGGAAAGTCCAGAAGCACTGCCAACTGGTGGCCACTTGTGAGATCATTGTGGTGTAAGTCATGGGTGAAGTTCTGTCTACCGAGTATGAGCTGCACTAAATTGGCAAGTCTCCACTCCACCAGGTGCAGGTCTGTGTATACCACCCACTGCTGCTACACACCACACTTTAAAGTGGGATTATTACCAGTTATCACCAACACTTTGTGCATAGTTGTCATCAGCCAGTGAAGGAGTTCATCATGTCTCTCAACACTCACACCATTTACTTATTGATAGGTCACAGATACAAATTTCAGTAGGTCTAGCTCCTATACCACAGGATCCTGGCGCTTTCACTGAAGAGTCCATATCTATCCTGGGTATCTTGTTTTGCCGACACTGTGCTGTACACCCAGGACCAGCCTTTGTGTTGGGAACATTGGGCACTTGGGTGCACTGACATTTGTCTGGGTCACTATACTTCTAGTAGCCCAAGCACATGGCTGGACCGACACCACAAGGCCAAAAGTAGGCTGATACCACCAGGGCAAACCCAGGCATTTTGGGTGCACTAACAGTCCACAGGGCCGGGAAGGGGCCGACATCACCTCATCATCTCTTGGTACTTTTCTTTGTGTTTCTTTAGCATATCTGTCACAGTGACTAATTTTTTCAATGTTAACTGGAAAAAAAAACAAAGAGTTCATAAAAACATTTGAATTGGCAATATTCAACTAACAATTATTAGTTAAATCTTGCCAACAGAAGCCTTGCAACCAATAAAGAATGAACAGCATACCACACCCATATACAGTGATATCCACATTAGCCGAAACAATTGGTGCAGAGCTATTCCGAGGACGAGAGCTTTCCGGGTAACGAGACGACTCCCTCAATCTCGGAAAAAATCCCACATCCCAGGAATTTTTCCATGTAATGCGAAAAGTTTCCAAGTCTAAACTACGCATCTCGCACAGACAGACACTATTACACATCAGAATGTTTCTGGGTGCTCGGCAAAGTTTTCCAAGAGTCTAAACTACGCAGCTCATCACCTCATATCCCAGACACTCTCCCATTGCATTCAGATCTTGGGCATGAGCAAAAATGTTTACGGCTAACGAAAAAGTGTATAAACTTTTATTCACATCTGTTCTAATTATGTTGAGAAATGAATTTGGTGCCATTATGATCCAGAATAAATTCTCTACAATATTGTTCAAATAATAGGTCCACAAACAAAATATTTTGACAATATATTGATAGGGAATACTGTACTGTATATATATAATGTAAGAAATGTTGATACTGGAGTCGATAAAATGAGTTCTAATTAAGTTAGAAATACTACTACTTTTTTTTTATCATAATAATCTAGAATAGGTTTTCTAAAAGATTGGTTGAATAAATATATTTTAAACAACAAATCTACTGTACATGATACGGGCATGAATGGAGCTGTGTGAAACAGCCAAGACTGAAATTTTTTCAAGTCTAAATGATGCATCTTGCACAGAGCTGTATTTATTTATGCAAACATGAACAATATATTGTAATAAACAAAATAATGTATACTACTACTGTATTGTACTCACCAGCAGATGCTGTTGTCTTGAGCCTATAGTAGGCAGACACTGTCCACTCTGCTGAATGTATTACATAATTGTAATCCCTTAATAAATCTTACCACTTTCAATGGAGGAATAGTGGGTCTCATGACCTGAAGATGTCTTGAATAAAGATGTAAGCTAAGATGCTCTAGTGTTTTCCACTTATTGAATGTACAGTATAGTATGTGTAACTGTAATCACTTTTTACATCTTAATACTGCTTTAGCACTGTATTGTTGGCTGATTGTATCCTGGTACAGTAATGTACTACAGTACACTACCACATAACACAAATTTTAAGCAAAAAACAACAACTAGTGAAGGAACAACCATTTACAATGGCAGCAAAATATGAACTAAGCATTCCAAGCAGCTAGGCCACCCATGCGCCTGGAGAATGACGAGGGTGGATCCAGGAGTCAGGGTGTCTTGGGAGGTCCAGTCCCCCTTTTCATCAGAAAATTACAATACTTTTTCTTCATTGCAGAATTGCACTCAGGCATATTTGTATAGTAAAACGTAGTTACTATTGACCTCAGAATATCTCCTAATATCAGTGCACATGACTTCAAAATGGCCTCAAAATGCCCATGATATTGGTCATATTTAAAAAAAAAATAAAAAATAAAATTAAAAAAGAAATGGGCAAGGGGGATGGGGGGGTTACAGCACCACTACCAACCCCCCAGCTGGGTGGGCTCGCTTTGCTCGCCATGATCCCCCACCCAAAACTTCTTGAACCTCCCTTTTGATATTCCTGGATCTGCCCCTGCATGATGCAGTCTCTCAGAACTCCTGGAAAATTTATTCCCAGGCCCAGAATGGAGAGATTTTCTCGGAACCCTCTTGGAATTTTTCACGGAAAATGCACCTGATTTTCATCCTCAGAAATGTGTTCACAGACCCAGAATTGAGAGAATTTTTCCAACCCGACTTCCATTTCGGCTATTAGAGAGTTCCACGGATCAGTGATTCTGGCTAACGGGGCGATTACTATATATTCTACCAACACCCCATAAATTCACATTACGGGATATCAAAACTTGCCTGCCTATGTACTGTATGGACATGCAGTAACTCTTTAGGAATTTTTTGATTAACTCACTGCAGCCAAACCTGGACATTTTAGGCAAACACATTATACAGTGGTCCCACAGTAACGAACGGTTCCATTAACGAATTAGCTCCCATGAAGATTTTCAGTTTGATTAAAGAACAAAACTTCGATTAATGGTATCCTTATAACAAACACGCCTTGTTGTGCGCATCAGCTAGTCCGCCACTGCAGAAATTGGTTCTGTTTACATTCGTTTCCAGTGAAGTAAGTATCAAGAAAGTTGATCTCTTGAATATTTTTGCAATTTTTATATTAAAATTATTGATCATTCTGAAATTTAGTTAACGTATTGATAATATATACAGTACAGGGAACAGTTTTTGTGCACCCATCAGCTGATTGAATCACCCAACAACGCGTCTCAGTTCAACTTTATTGACAGTGGAGTGAACATCAAGTTTGTTGGTCTCTTGAATATTTTTGCATTTTTACTTTAAAATTATTGGTCATTCTGAAATTTAGTTAACATATTGATCATATAAAGTGCAGAAATTATTATGAAACACGAAGAAGGCATTAGAACCAATGCACTCTGTAAAGAATATGGCATGTCATCATCGACTGCCTCTACAATCAGCTGTTTGATATGTAAACAAAGCTGCCGGGAATATGACATACACACCTCAAAGTAAGTTAAAATACTGTATTCTATTGTTTTTTATTTATTATTGTACAGTATACTGTATACAGTATATAGTACTTTGTATGTACTTTTTCTGTGAGTTGGAACCAATTACCCAATATCCCATTGAATTACAGATTCGGTTAACAAAATTTTCGGTTAACGAACGACTCTGTGGAAGGAATTGTATTTGTTAACCGAGGGACCACTGTATTAGGTGTTTTATCAGCTTTACATTGTGCAGCCAATCCTTGGCCTTATGCTATTAACTAAATTACTCAATTTTCAATGTTCTTCAATCCTGAAACACCTTGAATTAAAGAGAAGAAGGTACAAACATGATTTGGCTGGTAACAAAATTAATGATCTCCAGAACCTTGGGTAAAGATTCAAAATTTATGCTACAAAAATCTCGTGTTTGATCTTTTCAAAATTATATCACAATAAATGTAAAATACCAGTGGTGTATACAAACCTGTGTCTTGGCCTTGGTAGTCAAGACATCTATATGCGTTACACATATGTGGTGCAACTGAGCCAGGTCTCGTGAGGGCTCACTCTTCACAGGCAGTTCCTCAATCTCTGGCCGCTCCCCAACACTCTGAAATGGAGGATAAATTTGAAACCCACTTTTAACAACCACCATACATATTTCCCTAATTATTTCTTAAAAACAATAAACGTGTACCACTTACAATCATGACTGGCTCACCCTACAATCACTAATTCATATTAGGTTGAGAAACTTCCACTGAAACAACCACCAAACCCCTAATTGGCAAACTGTGTAACCCACTGTCAAGGAAAAGCCCAGGAAAACCTGCCAGATATATTAATTGCATTAGTTGAGCATTAACTAAGGAATACAATCCAATAATCACTAAACCAAAGTCCAGAAGATTCAAGGAGGAGGAATTCTCTGCTTTTATTTTTTTGTAATGTTATGTTTTAAAGCCTCTTCCCATGATAATGAAAGCTGACCATAATCAACATCAAAACCTGCACACACGCTCTGCCTTTAATCATACATCTTATTACTACAATAGATGTGTCCTGTTCCAAATAATTAAGTATCTAGTTTACCCCCAGCATGGTCACAACCTATTACCACCCAAAGGCAGCATATCCTTCCTGGTCATTCAGGTCTATCTTTCACCCCTTTCTTGCATCTTCATTAATGTCCCTTCCTTCCTACTTTCCTCCCCTGAATTAGCTATACTGTATTACTTTTCCCAATCATTTACTTTCTACTCTGTTAGCATGTCCATAGCACTGACACAAACCCTAATCCACTATCTGCCTGACACTACTCTCAATTCCACATAAGTTGTATATTCCTTATTCTCTACAACCAACTTTCCTGACATATTGCTCTAAAACAAAGTTATTTCTGTCAATAATACACTCCTTCCTCTTACTGCCAGAGTCCATGCTTCATACACATATAAAGTACCCATATTGATTACCCTTAAACTGGGTGAGCACACTGACATGAAACAAGCCACACAAATTTGTACAGTATACATAAATGTGAGGATATTGCAACTTGCACAGTTACCACACCATATATCTATATTTCTGTGCTTAAACTTTATTACATTTCAGATTAAATTATGATGACCCCCACAAGAAAAGGTTAAATGTGTTATGGATGGCCAAACTTAAGTCACCTACCCTGGTCCAATGAATGGCGCTGATGTTGAATGTCTACCCAGATGTACCCATACACCAAATGAAACTCAAGCATACTATGAGCTGTGTGAATATTCCTCAATAAAAATATATAAGAATTAATAAAAGTTGCTTCATTTAACTCAGACACCTCCATACACCTCTTTTAATGCACTTCTGGCCGTTTCTCAATCCACTTATTACTTGCTGTCTTTATCTTCTACTATGTGGTTCAATTCATCACTTACTGTTGCATTTCCTAACACAACTCCCATCAACCAGATACACTTCAGCTCCTTCCATCCTCCATTTAAGTTAACATACACTTCATCTCAAATGTTTTCTCAACATAGTTTAATCAATTTACTTTTCTTCACACTCATTATTTTACTTTCTCCATTTAGACATTCACCTACAAATAGGTGCTGACTCACCATCCATTTACATCCACACTCATCCCCCTCTGCCTTCCTCTCCTCACTAATGCACTTTTACTCTTGCCTTTTAACTCCCTACAAATACATACTGAATCCATGGTGACACTACACTACCAGCTTCCAGACACAATAACCCATGATAGTAAAGTCACACTCATAATAACAAAGGTCCTCTCCACGACAGATTCTCAAGATCTGTGATAAATAATTTTCAGAGTTCACAACGAGGAAACTAGTACAGTATTGCATTTTACCTCAATCAACATCTCAGGAATTGTTGGTTGTAAGTCAATTATTTTTTATGAATTGAACACAAGGACCACAATGTAATTCACCAACTGCTCTGTCATAGGATGTCCTGAAAGAGGTTCAGGGATACTTACAGATAACGTGTCAAGATAGGTAATCATGCGTTCCTTGTTCTTGAGTATGAAAGGGTTGACCACCTCCATGTAGGGTTCCTTGCCACCAAACTCCACTAAATTGGCCAGGTTCTGTAGGCACTTGGCTATCATGATCAGTGAGCGTGATGCCATAGGGTGAGGTGGTTCTGTTGGGACCACAGATATACTGGGTTATGCTGTTTGTATAAACTATTACTTAACTATTGAATACAATAATGTACAGTATTGGCAAATATTTAGTATGTTCAAAACTTAAAGAATTTATAAATATTTAACTTCTCAATTTTTACATACTTGGGAAATTGCAGCTTGTGATTATTTGTGATTTTATTGTAAGGTAACATTGAAAATGATAATCAGCAGGTTACAAACTCAGCTCCACTCACCTTGTAAAAGATTAAACTGTCTGGGATTTAAGATGGCCGGACATATCAAGCGTAGGAAAATAAAGCCCGATACAACTCTCGTTTTCACTAGACGGTCCTGTGGCCACTTCTCAATTACTTTACGTTGTAGACACCCGCAGATGTATCTTAAAGGCCTGCAACACACCCACACGTTGATCTTCAATGGCTTTTTAATTTCAGTGGAGATTGAATTTTAAGAAAACTACATTATTACTCATTAATTATCTTATTTTACATTAACTCAGCAATTTTAAGCAATGAAAATTATGATGATGTAAATATGAAAAAGAGCACAGAGACATTGGATTTACTTTTGTCATCAAGGGCCTCTTAGAAGTATTGTACGCCTCTTACGTGTACAGGGTGACTCCAAGAAATGTTTACTTACTGCTTAACAGATTATCGTGAAAACTGGGTGACTACTGTACTTGTATTACTCCAACAACATTGTCCACACTAGCTAATGTACGAGGTATCCCATAGGAAAGGACAATGTTGTTGAGGTAATAAAATAATCACTCAATTGCTGTTAAAATCTGTAAGGCAGCATGTATAAATTTGTCTGAATTGCCCTGTATAGTATGCCTCAATATAAAATAATGTATACACAAATTCTTAAAAGCTTAAAAATAAAGCAAAGAATTGAAGTATGCCATCACCTTTTATGACCGAGACAAAGAAACAAGTGACCTACAAATCACATGACATAATCTGCCTTGTTCAGGGGGCTATCTGTGTTGTTCCTGAGACAGGGACATCATGCTATCAGAACAACACAAAAGCCACATAAACAGCCAAACAACCCAGTTACGTCGGGGTTAAGAAGCATGTTCTAACCCTAGCTTGGTGGATGCTTTGAGAGCCAACAAGCTGAAAGGCACACTTCCCTCAGACACCTTCATACACTTGGGTCTCTTTCTCTCAAGCATTAAATTATCCCTCTAATATGGAAACCAACTAAAGGAAGAATTCCAGGTCACATGTCTTAATCCTTAAGCAATATAAAGGGATGACATAATTCAATCTTTTGTTTTATGGCATCCAGGTAATGTGGTAAATCACCTATGAGAACGTACACCAGCTTAGAAAGGTATTTAAGACGTTATGTGTAGGAAAAATAACATATTGCACCCCACAGGGTAGTGACCTAGTTTTCAGAAAGGTGACTAGACATTATAAGACTCATGTAAACATCATGCAGACAAAGACACAAGAGGGCAGACATACCAAACCCTGAGCAGGTAACCTCATCCCTTAAACTAGTAAGTAAATCATTCCAATTAAAATTTATGTAAAACAGACTATACTTATAGTGCTTACATTCAGATAATGACACACATATGTGTCACATAACCTCAATGAGAAAAACAACTATGCAACCACCTGTATAATACACCTTTATGCCATGGTAATGGTTATATGACTAAGACTGTGGCCTGAGCTAACACTATAAGGACAAAGACAGTGGTTAACTTTTGTCATAAAGAGAAGTAGAGATCTTTTAGTGTCACAAAGAGGAGTCTCAAGACCCACCTGCAGCTTACTGTGAATACTTACATGGGGCAGGCAGCAGCTGAGGCAAAGATGCTTTGTGTGATGTCATCAAGAACTTTCAGGAGAAATTCTGCATTTGCACACGCATCCATTGGGTTGTCCATTTTTGTTGGATTGAGCTGCAACAAAAAAATAAATAAGTAAAGCAAAATCCTGAAAACCTTTAAATGAAATCAACACAGCTGACTTTGTCTTTTTTCTTTCAAACAAAACTCACTGCCTTCACTTGTTACCTCAGGATGTCCACCAGTCTGGCATCAGTCACAGCCACTTACTTACCTGACAATAATATCTCTCAACATAGCCTTACCTCACATGACTGTTTGGACTCAAGGATGCGGTGGATGGTATCAGATATGGCTTCAGTGAGGAACTCTGTGCAGGTAGACTTCATGTACAGATCAAGCAGCGTGGTGGTAAGGGAGGCAGCACGGAACAAAGTACTAGTCTCATGCTCTCGCTCAATCTCGTGCTCAGTTAGTCGCTGGAGTAGGTCATGCTCCCGACACTCATTCCTGTAGCACAGTGCATCACCGGAATGAGTTACAGGGGGTGACTGGGTAAAGCACACTTTTTATAATCCATATGGTCACAAATTCAACTCCACACTTCAATAAATGCAAAACAAATTTTAGACCATAATCTTCCAAGGTATTATGAGTTAATGACAGAGGAAAAGGGTTAAATATGAGGTGAATATGAGAGAGAAAGAGAGAGAAATAAATGAAGATTTATGAAAGATAACACAGGAGGTAACTTCAAATTTTACAGAAACGAGGAAGCAATTCTGAGTGACCAAACATTGGAGATATTTGTGAAGAATATTAAGTATATAAAATGCAGAAGACAGGTTGTTCATAACATAGGGTGTTGTGGATGAAGAAAATATTGTCAGTACACAGTGGGAAGCAAGAAGAAAAATCTTTGCAAGGGAAGAAAATTATTTAAGGTTAGAAGAGGACAGAATGCAAAACAAAGGAACATGTATGAGAGAAATCCAGTTATTTGGGTTCTATATTTAATAATATTTGAAGCCAAAAAAACGGTAAAAAAAATCTTGAGATATCATTAGTGGTGAATTCCAGTCACAACATAAAGTGTAACACTAGAAATTTTCTTCCACGTGTAGTTTTGAGAAATTACTTGGAGTCATAGATAGATAGCAGATGGAAAAACATCAGGAGTCAATTGACCTATACAGTAGTTCTGATGGGACGCTGTGGTTGTCAGAGTGAAGCACCGACTTATCAAGTTTCATAAATAATGTCAAAGATAAACTAAATTATTAAAGTTTTTTGATAGTCAACATAAAAGTCAGATATCGAGCTTCTCCGAGCTTTCATCAATGTATAATTCCACGAAAAAGTATCTCATGATTCACGTATTCATACTGTAGTGCTGAACTTCTTCCTCTTTCCTGGCTACAGTATTATAAATTATAGCCTTGAGCTTTCAGGTTCAAAGGCCAACAAAAACTTGATGCTTTAAAAACAAAGATCAATAAGTAATGGAGTTGTGTAAGTGAAAAACTGAAGTAACATTGCTGAAGTTTAGGGAACTGACAGTATAGAGAGAAGATGTGAGAAACACATGTGGAAAGATGCATGAATGACAGTTAAGAGTTCTGTACATGTGGTAATAAAAAAGTGGAGATCATACAAGTTAGGAAAGTGGAAAGTTAGAAGGTGAGGTGGAATGCATAAGAGGTGAATTGCGTCAAATGAAGTGCAGGAATATTTCAGTGTAGAATGCTAGAGGAGAGGTAAACCACTGCACACATTAGTGAAGAATCATATATGGAGCTGAGGGTCTCATTGATGGGTCACCCTAACAAGCATACTGACTCATATGTGAAGAGTTCAGGCAATGTTTAGGTCCTGATTCACTTATCACTCAGCATGTGTTAAGGAGAGGAAGTCTTATCTGAACTGTCTTTGCTATTTTTTGCAGTACACTATATTGTAATTCCATCTGAGATCTGGCACACCTGTTATGCCATGTTGGGTTAGGAAAAAATGACAGTGAATGGAAAATTTAGAACAAACAAAATATCACATCTTCACCAAACACAAATTTTGTTTATAAAATTTGGTCAACACTCAATTACTAACTAACAGGAAGATATCTAACCCTCTTCGGCCACATCCCACACCAGTTACTGTACGGAATAACTGGATGTTGCGATCTCCATCCACAAAAGGTTTAAGGTAGTCACAAAACTTTACCTAAATATACGAAGTAGAGAGGTAGCAAGAGGATTGCGGTCCCTATGTGAGACATCAGCCAGGGCCTGCACAGCTTCTAGGCTTGGGTCCAGCAACAGTTCCTTCAAACTGTTGTATTCTTCACATGGCATTATCAGGTCATGGAAGTACCTGTAGACAAGCATAGTTTTAAAATTTCACATCTGCGCTATAGAAAATTTATGTTCATATCTCGTATTATAACAAACTAGATGACTATTAAGCAGACAAGTGAGTACGCACAAACTAATGATCTGTGCCCCTAAAGACATCCAGAATAAAATCATGTTCATAAAAATTTGGAGGTTATCTCAGAGTAATACTTCAATATTAGAAGAATAAAATATTGCAAAATGAGAGAAAAAACCAAGTCGGTGTTAAAAATGTTAGAAGAAATAAATTTTTACGAAGAAAAGAATAAATGAAGAAACAGCATACAATTAGAAACTCAAGTTAAACTTGAACTGTAAATGGAAGAGCCTCACCTGTATCTAAGTCTGACAGCCCCCCAGTCCCCTACAGGAGTGATGCCAGTTAATGGATGCCACTCCTCCACTTCTTCACCATTTTGTAGTGTGTTCAGTTCCACCATGACCTCCGCAACCTGCAAACACACACACACATCATCAAACTACTATGTAAATGGGGCCGTAAGATGCATATTATCATAGGTCGAGTCTATCAATGACACACATATATACGTAAAATATTATACAACTAAATGCTAAAACCTGACACAAAGACCTGACATGACTGAAAACTGAGATAACATAAGCAGGTTAACAAGTTTGTTCTGTGAAATAGACTGTATGTGCACTTTATGGCAGATGAGCTAAATAACTGCACTCACTCTTCCTCCTCCTACTACTATTACTAAAAAAAAGTTAGCCAAATTAAATGCTCTGCTGTACTTGATCCGTGTTATAAATACAAATGTACACCCCACACAAATTCATACATGTGTTATGAATCATACGGTAAATGAAAAAAAATTGGTGTGGAGATTTAACAACAAACTGACACCCACCTCAGAGTCTTTGCTACGCTTGCCGTGGTTATATACAGTAATTGTAAACATGATGACGTCAGGAGGAATGTCGTCCAAAATAAACTCTTCGTCCCACACTGGATCTGGTCCCGGTTTTGGTCTGGTTCGACAAACTTTTACCTGATACATAAAAAACTACTGTTAGTTAGTTAATTAGTCAATGAGTTAGTTGGTTGGTTGGTTGGTTAGTTAAGACTTTTACATCTTTAACATACTAGTTAGCATGTGATGGAAGTGCAGAATTATCATAATGAGGAAAAAGAGAAACATTACCTACTTTAAAAAATAAATTAATAAATAAAAAAATCTTAAATAAATAAGTGAAAAAATAACCACACAGGAATTACAAGTTCAGAGTAAACGCGCAAACAAAGGAATCAACATTGGATTTAAAAGCAATAAATTTGAGTGTATGAGAGTATTTCTGAGCAGGTTCCCTTTGCACATTTAGTCAAGAGTTTTCAAGGATACCATTTTTCCCTTGTTGCAGTACTTTGGTTAACATTTATGAACTAATTAGCTAGAAGAGAGAAATAATGTATGCTATTAATTCGATATACAAGACAATACTGCCATACTACTTAAAAGCGAAGCCAGTGAAAATGTCCTGTCACTAGACTAAAAACAGAGAAGACTGATTGGTCTGAGATTTACCTGGTTAAGAGAGACAAGGCAGTATGGGCTGGGAACTATCTTAGAGGGTAATCTGGTAGCCTGCATAATTGTGAGATGAAGCGATTTCATGAATTTGAGTGTCTGCAGCTTGGGTGCTCCAACCATTTGTGGTACACACAGCGGTCGCAACACAGCCATCCAGTCGTTGGTCATTTCCTGAAATACCAATAGTTTATAGAAAAATACATAAAAATATATATATACAGGGTGTCCCATACATTTCCATGCATAGGAAAAATAAATTTTATATGAAAATCCATTTTTATTTATATAATATGCTCTACATGAATACCATTCTGTTGAAAACACTCTTCAATGCGTGTCCTCCACTGCTGAAGAATACGTTCAAGCACAGCTGGAGTTATGCTTGTAATGGCGTTGGTGATACGTTGTATGGAAACTTATGGGACACCCTGTATATATATTGTAATTTTATGAAAATCCACAATGAAACCGTGGATAAGATAAATCTTGATAAAATCACACGGGAAAATGGAAACAACGGAGTACCTTAGCTTTCGTCTTTATTCAAGACATCTTCAGAGGCGACTGGATTACATGGACAGAGAGAGGCCTAAATATACAGGGTGACCTAAAAACATGAGGTCAGGTCAAAATGATGACATCCACTAATCCCCACACCAACACACACGTAGAGGAGCTTAAGAGAAGGGTGGTGACGTGACTAGTCAAGTCAGGTCAGAAAAAAGGGACCCACAAAATAACTATCATACATCTAGATCAAAGGTTTTTTAAAGCATTTTTAACCTTGGGCCACTGACAAATAAATTTATGTAACATATTATCAGTTTAGGAATAATAATCACCCCATTGCTTGGGAAAAAAGCTTAGAAGTTTTCAAATCATCTTGTGTCACAGAAAGACTTCTTGTTGAAGCTAGTTTGATTAAGGAATTAAAATCAATAAACCTTAGTGATGGTCAGTTCAAAACTGATAATATGTTACATAAATTTATTTGTCAGTGGCCCAAGGTTAAAAATGCTTTAAAAACCTTTGATCTAGATGTATGATAGTTATTTTGTGGGTCCCCTTTTTTCTGACCTGACTTGACTAGTCACGTCACCACCCTTCTCTTAAGCTCCTCTACGTGCGTGTTGGTGTGGGGATTAGTGGATGTCATCATTTTGACCTGACCTCATGTTTTTAGGTCACCCTGTATATTTAAGCCTCTCTCTGTCCATGTAATCCAGTTGCCTCTGAAGATGTCTTGAATAAAGACGAAAGCTAAGGTACTCCGCTGTTTCCATTTTCCCGTGTGATTTTATCAAGATATATTGTAATATTTCCTCACACATATACATACAATATGCAACATATAGAGCTGCCATCATGTAACCACAACTATGAAAGTGTGGAAAAGGCTTTAAAATGTTGATGATGAGAGGGTTTATACCCAAGGTGGAATCCTTAGACTTCACATGTACTGTATACTATACTGTATAAATCCTTTGACCAATGTCAGGTTATGCATTCAGAGTCAAGTCAGTTTCAAGCCATATTTACACAGTTGAACAAACAAGGGAAATTCAGTGGATAGGAACACCAACTCACCTGAGAGTCTGAGCATAGGTAGGTCACTGTGGCCAGGCAGGGCAGCTCCCGCTCCACTAGTTGGAAGCAATTTGGCCGTTCAAAGAAACTGTCATGGACTTGATAGAGGTATGAACAGTTCAAGTCAATGAGGCCTCTGGGTTTCGTACGCTGAAATGTACACATCACAACAATTAAAACCAACTACTGTATCACAGAATACACAACCTGAAATTAAGACATTCAATTCACCTACTTCCTGAAATGTTCAAATACATCTGTCCTAATTCCTAAGATTTGAAGACCTAACAGTAATACATGTGAGGAGTGTTTTGTCAAATAGATGACTTAAGAACAAATGAATAATCATAGGTGAAGAATTAAATAATGTTAGGAATACATATGAAAGACATTCTTCTGAACTCACAATCCTTTAACCCTTCACTACAGGGATGCCACTTTTAATATTTTATTTAGTTAACGCCAAGCAATTCTATTCAGCTCAGAGGGGTACCCATACACAAGGGATTAAAGGCAGAAGCGATATATACATCTGGTTGGATACAGATAGACTTGGGTAAAACATCCTTTATATCACCGGCTTCAGTTACAAAAGTTGACAGTCTAACAGAAGAAAGGCTACCCGGTATTCCAGTCTAGGATATTTAAAAGAAAACTTTGACCACCTCTGTGGACACAAAACATTACTGGCTCCTGATCCTGCCATGGCACTGGGTCCAATGTGTCTCATGGAATGGAGGTTCAGCTTCAAATATATTAACATAGTTCAGTAAAGTTACCTTAATTACACAATTAAAAATGACTTTAGTCCACCCCCATGCGCTGATTTACAATATATCCTAAATTTGTTAACCTGAAACACAAAACAATTTATACAAATCTCACTAAACATACCTTTGGGTTGTCATAGTAATACAAAATATCAGTCAGGACGAAATACAAACATTTCCATTTTTTATTTTTCTTGCTTTTCTTGTACAGCCATCCTTGTTTCTGGATTCCTGAAAATATTTTGCGACTTAATTTTTGGTTTCATGAATAAAGTCTCATATTGGTACTTCACAAACCTGTTCTTAAACTCTCCCAGATATAAGGAACTGATCCTGATATCCTTCATAATAATCAAAACCTTATTGAGTGACAAGTTTACAGGTTTGACCTCAAGAGTTCCATGCAACCCTTCACTTAAAAATGTAAACATATTTCAAGCACTAACAAGCAGCTGAGAAGTTAACCCGTCCCTAACTTACAACAGTATAAATGGCCTAGATAAGCTCGGAGTATCATAATGTGAGATACAGAGCATTCACTACAGTTGAACTTCCATCAACTTTCTACACTGTAATCTGTACATGTTAACTTTTTGGTGATAAAATTTACATTCTAATTTAAAATTCAAGAGGAACAACATCAGCCTACAGTAATAAAGTAGACTTGCTTAGGTGTTGCTGAGATATCAAGAAATGAATGTTAATACAAAAAATATATCAAATAGGTATGAATGGTGTCATCCAGAAGCATAATAGTACATTGAAATATTAACTCAGTAGATAATCATAATAAAGACACTCAAACACACCCTCCCCGCCCAAAGAGCAATCTAAATGTGCATCACCTCCACAATGGATATAAATAAACTATAGCTGCTTAAGATCACAGGCAACAGACTGGTACCCTTGTAAGACACAATGAATTTACCTTTGAATTTAGTGACTCCCAATTTTTCTCTGATCTCATTAAGGGTAGCATAAATCTTCTCAGGCTGTTCAACTTCCTTCACTGGCACGATAGGCAGACCCAGCCGCTCTCCTGAGCTAAGTTGCTGTAATGTTGGATACAGATTATTAAAATGTGAAGAGAAAAGGGATGATCTGGATGAGAAAATATTCTTGATAAATGTAGGAGTCATGTTAGTGCTCTGTGATATAACACTCCCTTCCTCTTATGAGGTGTAAGGATTATTATTTGTCTAATGTGGGCATCATTATCTCAATGATATTTAAGCAAGAGGCCCTGAAGACAATTTTAAACAAGAAAATTTTAAAATTATTGAATTTGATGGACAGCATTACTGTAAACATTGGGAAAACCAATTCAGGGAATTTCATATTTACACATTCTTTTGGGTGAGGGAAATTATATAAAGGAAGGATTGTTCCTGAAATCCTACTCTAGAACCAACAATGACTAGCTAGTGGGATTATCACCAGCGCATGTTCCCCCATTTACATGTCTGGATTGTAACCAGTCTCAAGTTAACACAAGAACCAGCAGTGGTTATGACCCTTTGATTACTTATTGCTTTAGCACCTTTTACCCAGAGTGAGTTTTACAACACTATCATCTACATCATAGGGGAAGGGTTTTTTTCTTCTATCACAGCTGATGCCCCCAAGGGAATAAGAATAATTACCAACTGTTTAATTTTGTATGTTTTTGCTGAAAAATACCGAGACTAAATTTGAAAATAAAGACTTCAGAAGTAAAATATAGCAAGAACGAGAACACTGCCTCAGTTTTGAGTGACTTGGGGGGGAAAAATAATCTTATAGACTTGGGAGTGTAAAGAAGGGATGAGGAGGGTAAACAATATATTGTCAAGGGTTCTTACCTTACACACTGGGCTCCCTAACGTGTGACCCTCTAAAATCTGTTCAGTTTTGTATCTGTGGATGACGGCATCTAGGCAGGAAAATGTTCTCCCACCCATCAGGTACCTAAAACATCCAATGTGTTAGGTTATACATTATGATTACATCCATCTTCAACATGTATTCTCTACTGATTTCTATGTATACATTATACATCATGAGAATTCTTAGTTCTTTATCAAAATCTCCTCAATTATTTTCACTAATATCTTATTTCATTCATAACAAATCAGACTAATTTTGTTTGTGTGTTTTTACTTTCTCAGTTTCTTTGTTGTACCCTCTAAACCATTCTGGCAGACCTGACCTCATACGGTACACCATTCCACATATCCTCCACTTCCATTCCATATTCATGCCCGTTACATTCCATTCTCCTATTTATACCACCCACTATATTTGCCATGGGAGGTGACTATGGGTACTCCACTCACATCTCAAGCTTGTAATCATTAATGTAAGTCGACATTAGTGTCTACAAATCCATCAAGTGTATTTTCTTTGTCATTAAAACCATTTATACTTCTTAAATAAATAACAGAATGAAGTCTGTCTGTTCTAATTTTGTAATCTTACTTAACTGACATACACATGAGAAAAATAATCCTTATAAGGTATATATATATAAAAATGCCAGAAGAATTATCATAATTATCATTTACTCTAGTTTCATATTTCATCAACTCCTGTAAAGTGAACCCAAGTTAACCACAACAACTTCAGCTCACTTGATCAACTGTTTTAATTCTATCAATCAATGTTTCTATCTGTGAATTATTGTACCTTCACTCTGTTGTTCTTTCAAACAAACATTTAAAAAATCTTATCAGGACAATCAAGGGAGCTAATACAGAAGCCCATACAATTTTAATGTGATTCACTAAATACTTCTTTGCTATACCCAACTAATAAAAACTTTGGTGGCATATACAGTACAGTACAGTACATGCAGAGTGATGCCTAACATTAGTCCTTTGAATATAGAGGCATAAAAACAGTGAGTGTACAGTACTGGATCACAGTATTTGCCTAACAACTGTCAAAACATTCAACTGTAATTTGATGAAAAGGAAAAAAATAAAGAATAAAACATAGAACATAATAAGCCTCATTCTTATGGATGTTATCATTAAAGAGTTAACAATGAGAGACCACAGTTACTGGTGTACTGAACAATATACTTACTTGACTCCTCTTTTCTCTATTCTGAACCTCTGAATTATGTTATTAGTAAGAAAGAAAAGGGTGTAGTCCCCTGGGGAGTTGTCACTTGGACGAACCAGGAAGCTGCCTTGACCAGCTGTTGAGCCAACAAAGAATTTGTTTACTTATTACATATATCACTTGTACAGTATTAAGTTTGTAACATTATCACTTTATATTATCCAAGATTTAAGACATTGACTATTCACCACTTCCCACAGATGGTGAGTTATGATGGGCTCACAGCTTACCTTTAATTAAAAGGTCTATGGCATCACTCTTGGTAATATCTGGGTGGAACCATGAGAAGACAATGTTTGGGTCAATATCATCATCCAAGGTCTCCACCAGGTCTGAAAATATGGTCCCTTGTTCTCCAGTACGATGTGCAGTCACCCATAACCATCCATCACTCAGCTCATTGTGAACAAAGAAGATGTCCCCTTTCTGAAACCTAAAACAAATATTTAGGATACATGAGCTAGAATATATCAAGCACAAGCCAAAGAAAAATACTGTACGACTAAATCCTGACAACATAGATAGAGGAGCGAGATATTACAACAGAGACTTATCTACTTCCACAGATAAACAATGTGGTAAAATACCGAGAATAAATAGATGAAGAGGAAAATTTTTGAATGGCAAGAAGAGTTTTTATTACAAGCCACAGAAGTCTTGAAACAAATCTACTGAATCGCAGAGGACCATTTGGGGATAATTCTGAAATACCTGTACCAGAATTCTTACTTTACTTTTTTAAGTTTTCATCAGCTACACGTGAAGTCAAAGTCACACTGCAGTATAAGAACAAACTAACACAAGAATGGACTGAAATTGTGAGAATATTTATCTGATCTGTAAGGTTTAAAAACCCTCAAGTAAAATAGAAAATAGTCAGTTCATACTTCTATATTATGTGAAGTAAAAATCACATTACCAGAACAAAATTGTTCCTATATACAGCATTTCTTTCTGTAGGTACAGGATGTGAAATCAAGGTCACATTATGTGAGATCACACACAGAGGCACCATCAGGTACTGTACTTATCTAATTTGTCTGTGTTTTGGTACATTTATTGCCACCATCATTAATCAGGTACTATACTGTACGTCAACTCATGTAATTAAATTAAAGTAAACCAACAGACTTGTTCACAAGATACGATAAATTTTCATTTTATCTAAACTGTAGTCAGTTCTTAACACAATTAACTCCCTTATCCTACAAGGTATGAATGTGAACCAACAGTCTGGCTGGACTGGCAAGAAGTGTTAATGTTTGTCATGTTAGACCCCAGAATAAGCTGACCTTTTTGCCTAACAAAACAGAAATATTGTACCAGTACAGACTAATAATTTTAAGGTGCTGAAAATGAGTCACTTAGCCATATAGCAAAAACAGGTGTAAAGAATACCAATACAGTGTAATGAGATAGTACTAACGATAGTTCATCTGTATCAGCCATCTTTGTGTAGGGGAGAATGGCCACAACTTTCCGAAGATCGTTAACAGGTTCCGGGGGCGGTACAGGGTGAACCAGGCGCTCACGCTTGAGCAAATCTGACATGCTCGTGTAGTAGCCAACCAGGTCGCTCAGGGCATTAAACTGCCGACCCCCAATGTAGAAGTCTCCACACACCGCAGTGATCCTGATGAAACAATTTTATATACAATATAAACATACAATATAATAATTACAGTGTAATGAAGTGTAGGTGAGGAATGGGTAAAGTACATCACTACAAAAAGGTTGAGTATTGGTGTGTGCGCTGATACTGAGACCCACAAGTAAAACTCCCACTGTGAGAAGAAAATCAATGAAATACTAAACTGATAACAAGCAAACTATACCATAGGGCACCCTCTTAAAATACATGTAACTTCACAAAAAGACCTTAATGCAGTCTAAGATTAGAAGCAAGATGAGCACTTATTACCTTTTACATGTGCCCATAATAAACAAGGGAATAACTGTACAATGTAAGATATGGTGCTAAGGAGAATGTTATCTTCTGACAACTATGTTATTAAAACAAAATTGAAAATTGATACAGTGTGGACATTATAATAAAAAAAATTGACTAAAAGGGAAATGAAAGCAAACTGTAACCTGTCAAACAATAAGTCATGGTCATAAGTCTAGTCATAAAATCAAATATATTGTCTGACGTGTATTCAGCAAGTCAGACACAGTTAGCAGCTGGCATATCAACTACAGTAGCTCATGAGATCACAAAGAATAGCAATACTGTACCCAGTTTACCAATAATATAAAAATTCTACAAGCATATGTTATTAGAAGTCATTTATTACATCAAATTATGGGTCTTCTGAGTATTTATTTCACCGAGTTCCTTTTGTAAACGTCTTTACTGAAACCTGCCAAGGTTTCTCAAGTAATGGCAGGATATTTGGTAAAGCCTTCACTCCCTGCTTCAGCAGTCGTAAATAAAGTTCATATGACTTTGGACATTAATGATTCACCTGGTTTCACCCTCAATTGCCATCCAAATGACATGGGTTTGAATTCTACAGCAGCATTAGTGTTGTTCATGCATCTTACATCGAGTTTCTCTGTGACTGGAAGTTCTAAAAGCCTGTTAGTCTATCAGTCACTCAGTGTACTCTAAGAAAAGCACCATATCCAGCAAATTATCTTACTTGAAATGGGAGACTCCTGAGCGACCCAGGTAGGACAGGACATAGGACCCCGGGCGGCGGTCGGACTCCCGCACCAGGTAGCTCCCAAGCTTCCCGAACAGACGGAGTCGTTCCTCGCTCTGGGCCCTGTCCAGACGTCCATGGTACCAACTAGAACATAAAGAGAATTATCTATTATACACAAAATACTTTCATGGTGTCTTATTAAAGCCCTAACTACATACCTTCTTAACCTATACAGTAGCCACATACAGGTGCTCCTCTACTTCCAAACGACTTACGTTTTTGAGGCTTGTTTGTAAGTCCAACTTCACTCTTGTAGATACGAAACATTGTAAAAACTGAAAAGGTTATTGATATTTAGTACAGCTATACCCTTTATCACAGCCTTAAAACCTGGCTCACTCTTCTCCTCTTAGGTAATGTTTGTTCTATCTGGAATTTTCTTCAAAATAATCCAGTCTCATCCACATTAAACACCTGTTCTGGCAGGTAACCCCCCTCAGTGATGATGTTTGTATCTCTGAAAGTTTGTAAGTTGAACGTTCTTAAGTAGAGGAGCACCTGAATAGTGGGGTATGCTATAACGAATCTAATTGGTTCAAGAACCTTGTTCGTTATAGCATTCGTTCGTAGTAGGATTAATCCGTTCCAGGCCCCCAAATACAACCACTTAACACTGAAAAATATAATATAAAATTGTAAAAATTGTAAAAAAAGTGCATAAATATGCATCTAAACCCCTGAAATAAAGAATATCATTAATATTTGTAATAAAAAACAATAAATTAGTTAAAACAAAATAAAAATAAATAAATAATGTTTGTTGTAGGAGTTTCGTTCATTACAGCATTCTCAATTTTATAGGTAAAACCGTTCGTTATAGGAATATTCGTAGTAGGATCCGTTCGTCATAGCATACCCCACTGTGCCTGACATAATCAACACAACTATCATCATTTCTTTCAAGAAATTTAACAACATTCTGTTTTGACTAACTGAAGAAAATACATCAGGGTTTTTCTGGGTGATATTCTTTTGGGTAGTAGTTGAATGGAACTTGATACCCATCCCAAGGGAGGCAGGACTCAGATGAATACATATTTTGGTAATTTACCTTAACTTATTCATTTAAGAGGGCAGCCTGGTACTGTATTGGGAGTACAATGATATCTCCGTTAGCCGGAACAATTGGTGCAGACCACTTCCAGAAATGAGAGATTTCCGGGAAACGAGACGACTCTTTCAAAGCCGGGAAAAAAACCCTCATCCCCGTAATTTTCCGGTTACCGGAAAAATGTTCTCAGAAGTTCCAGAAATTGCCCATTACATCATCTCTCGAACCCGGAAAAATATCCCTCGTCCCCGGAATTTTCCAGGAATTCCGGCTATCAGAGAGTTCCGGGTTTGAGGGATTCCGGCTAACGGAGATATTACTGTACAAGTACTGTACTGGCGAATTTTTGCGTAAAGGTAGGCCGAGATGGTTTGTCATATGGAGAGAATGAATGAGACTTACTGGGTCAAGAGATGCATGAGCCAATATGTTAAGGGGAGGAGAGCCTGGGACATCCCAAGACTCATATGAGGAGAAGTTGTAAGAAATGACATGAAAATTAAGTACCTGACAAGAAAGACTGTAAGAGACCATGCAGCAAGGACAGCTGCCATTAAGTATTCGTAGCTAACCTAATTGAGTGTGAAAAATGACCATAAAACACATAATGATGATGACTGAGTCTTTCTTTAACCAAAGTTCACAAAGGAAATGACCCAACAAACAAGTAAAATTTAGAATCTACCATTATTATATGTTTTTTTCACTATTATAACTGGAGGTTGGGTTCCAAACCTACAGGACACATTTTTTTTTAATACAAATAACTGTAGACATGTTGCCCAGAAAGAATAAATTGCTACTGGAGACTCTCCTGTTGGGTCAAAAGAAGAAACAAACATATTGCCATTAAAATAACATTAGTTACACATATATCAACTACATAGTCTTCTTTTTTTAACTGATGGTACAGTACAAGTTTGGATTCCTCCTTATTTGGTAATGCAGGTTAAGAACAAAGTCAATGTACCATTAACGTTTCATGTTCACAATACAGGGGCCATATCTTGCGTTATTATTTAATATATTATGTACTACAGTAGGGTAAGCTTCATATGTTCTATGTATTATTGTAGCCTAAGTTTCATTACTTGTTCTCTATGTTTTCTATGTATTATATTGTAGGTATTATTGTACTGTTTCCTATGTAACGTTTCATAACTTGTTCTGTATATGTCTTAGGACTTGTTCTATGTATTACTTTATCACTCTGTATTCTTATATTGGATGATCAATTTATAATACTGTTGGTTCATAAAGCTTTATTATGGTTACTGGTGCAGGTTGGGAATACTACTGGAAATAGTGATGTTCACGCATTTTGGCTGGTTTTCCCACAGTCGAGGTAAGGACCCTTCCACTACCTTCTTACTTCTAACAGAGGCGCACCGGGGAGTTGTGTGATCCTAGGTAGTAGGCAGTCATCAAACAGGGAGGTACTACCACCTAGGAAGATATTGGAAGCATAATGTGTTGTCTAATGGTAGACCCTGCTGCCATTTTGGCATCGTGAAAATTGTGACCAAGTCTCAGGTTGCTGAACTAACTTTCTGCCTCGTTTACACAATTGCAGAGTCTCAAATGTCTCTCTTACTATTGACAACACAACAAATATAACCATACTCACTCTTGATATGTTTTATTCATTTTATTTTATTCTCGTATGTCAGTTGATATTAATATTGAAGCGGGGCCTTCTCGGATGGGTCCCACTGGTCGGGAAGGTTGTGGACCCCAGGGCCGACCTGATCATAATCAAGTTACTGGGGCCTCAACTGTCGCCAACGCGGTTGCTGGAGAATCGGCTTTTTTCACACTTCATTTTTACAACATTCGCAGCCTGAGATCCAATTTTCCTTCTGTGGAGCACCATCTATTAACCTCTTCCCCCGACCTCTTACTACTTTGCGAACTTCAACTGACCAAAGCAGCTTCACCCAAACCTTTTCAAATCTCCAACTACAACCTTCATACCTCTTTCCGTTCTAAGGGAGGTGTATGAGCCTAATGCAACACACGTACACCTATAGCTCGACTCACGGATCTTGAATCTTTCCTTTATCATGTCATCTGGCTCAAAATATCTCCTACTGTATACTGTTCTCCCAACTCTACCAACTATTTCGAACTCTTTGACTATCTCACTTCTTGCCATGAGTCATTGCTATCCACATACCCCAACACCGAGATCCTCTACCTCGGGGATTTCAATGTACATCACATAGAGTGGCTTGGCTCTGCAAGGGATGACCCAGGTGGAGCTGAGCCACTCTCTTTTTCCCTACTTAATGATCTGGAGCAAATAATCAAACACCCTACACGCGTTCCTGATCGATACGATCAACTTACTAACATTCTTGATCTTTGTTTTACCTCTAACCCCTCACACTATACAGAAAAAAAGCGTTTAGTTGAAGAGAGTCTCAAGCAAGATGTTACCTCCACTGAAAACAGAGAGAGACTAACGCCTGTCTGATGTGTTAGCAGGCTGGATGGCACGCCAGAAACTAGTTTCTTTACCTTCAATTATGTTCAATAATTGTTAAAATGACTAAAAAAGTTAATATTAAACTTTTAAAATTATTGAATAGTATAAACTTCTTGATATTTACTAAAATAGTAAGGAATTTAAGCCCTAAAACCGATTACTGTATTGGCGGACTAATACTACAGCGGTGGACCGCCAAATGCAAGCGAAAACATGTTGAAGTCGGCTCGTAAAAAACTCGTTAATCAAGGGATTGCTCGTTAACCGAAGTTAAGAATCTTATGGAAGGTAAATTGTTAACCGAAATCTCGTTAACCGAGGCGCTCGTTAACTGAGGGATCACTGTATAAGTGCATTTATCCCATCTTCTACCAAAACTTTCACTTTACAATCATGGTTTGATCGCTCCTGCTCTCTTGCTTGCAGGGTGAGAGATAGGGCATATCGAGCTATGAAACTATCTCCTTCTCCTATTACCCACACCTCTTTCATTACTTCTAGGAATCGTTGTAAGGCTATTCTTCATAGGGCCAAGCGGAATTTTATTAAAAGAAAGACCGCTGTCCTGACTAATTCTTCTAGTAAATCCTTCTGGTCCTTAGCTATAAACATCTTTAATAACTTCTGCACTTCTTCTTTTCCTCCTCTCTTCCAACCTGATAACTCTATAGCCAACTATCCCCCTGACAAAGCCAATCTCTTTGGCACCTTATTCTTCTCTAATTCCACCGTAGATGATTCCTACTCTACCCCTCCTACTCCTGCTCCTCCTACTGAACCTATGCACTTTCCTATAATCTCTACTAACAGGGTTGCCAGTTTATTATCCAAGTTGGATGTGAGTAAGGCACATGGACCGCATGGAATTGCCCCTCGTGTTCTGAGGGAGTGGTGAAATTCTGACCCGTGCTTGCTTGCCTCTTTTGCCTTTGCCTCAAAACCCAAACTTTTCCTTCTTCTTGGAAGCATGCCTTGGCTCTACCCATCCCGAAGAAGGGTGACCATTCTAATCCCTTTAACTATCGCCCCATTGCCCTAACTTCATCCCTCTCTAAGATTTTTTTAAACTATCTTGAACTCCCATTTTCTCCGTCACCTTGAACTCCATTCTCTTTTGTCGGATCACCAGTATGGCATTCACCAGGCGAGATCTACTGGTGACCTGCTCTTCTACTGCACCCATCTTTGGTCATCCTCTCTTAGGGATTATGGGGAAACTTTTATCGTGGCCCTCGACATTTCCAAAGCATTTGACAAGGTATAGCACAAGTCTTTGCTTTCTAAACTTCCCTCTTATGGTTTCTCTCCCCCACTTTGTTTTCTAATCTCCAGCTTCCTTGAGAACCGATCCATGGCAGTTGTTGTCGAGGGATCGATTTCTCGCTCTTTCTCTACCAGTAGTGGTGTCCCACAGGGTTCTGTTCTTTCACCTACTCTCTTCCTTCTTTTTATCAATGATTTACTTCACACTACAACAAATTCTATCCATTCTTATGCTGATGATTCTACTCTTCACTCTTCTTCACATTTTCCCCTTCCTCCTAACTCCCAAACTAGATCTGTTTCTAGAGCTGATATTACTTCTATCAATGCGGATCTGTGCAGCATCTCCGAATGGGGAGGTAGAAACTTGGTTAAATTCAATAGTAATAAAACTCAGTATTTACGAATTACACTTTCTAAATTAGAAGGGGGTGAGGAATGTGTGGTGGGGGTTGAGGAATGTGTGGTGGGGGTTGAGGAATGTGTGGTGGGGGTGAGGAATGTGTGGTGGGGGTGAGGAATGTGTGGTGGGGGTGAGGAATGTGTGGTGGGGGTTGAGGAATGTGTGGTGGGGGTGAGGAATGTGTGGTGGGGGTGAGGAATGTGTGGTGGGGGTGAGGAATGTGTGGTGGGGGTGAGGAATGTGTGGTGGGGGTGAGGAATGTGTGGTGGGGGTGAGGAATGTGTGGTGAGTGATGATCAATGTGATAAGAAGGATTGAACAAAGACACATTCTATCATTCCATACAAGTAACATTTATTCCAATATGTACAGTATGGCACTACTGGGAGGAGGGCAGCCAAAAATAGGGGTTACTCCTCTAGTTAATACTTGAAACGAGAAAGTAAGAAAGGTGGAGATTATTGTGAGCAAGTGTTGGACTATACAGTACAGGTTATGTTACAGAGAATGGTTCCTGGAGTGGTAAGCAGCGATAATTGTGTTTAGCACTTTGTCTCTCATTTCCTTTATTAATTAATCAATAGTTAATAATCGGTCCCCTTGCAAAAATAAAAAATTCCATCAGTGTTCCCAAAATAGACAAGATTCAGTGATACCAGCTTCAGTATTATGAGACTATTTAAGGGCCTTAGTTCATTCCATGGTGTACTGGCTGTATCTGCAGGACTTCTACTGATTATGTTTTGTTGTTGACTCACACCCTCCTCACCCCACACCACCAGACACAATAACTGGTGGTGTCCACACAGGCACCCAAGTGTCCCTTGGCCTCTGTAGGGAGTATACAGTCAACACAGTTCCTCGTAGCCCCTGCCTCCTTATGGTGGGGGCGTCCACAGTGGTAGTGAGCCAACAACCTGACTAACCCAGGATCACTAGTTAGGTGTGAGTCATCACCTGTCAAGGTGGTGTGGTGTTACAGGCACCATCACATGAGACAGTCAACCTTCCAGTCAACTTTTAACATATAATTTTCATGTTTGTTTTTACCCTTGGTCTTCCTCCATGTTTTCATTGTTAATCTATCCATTGTAGCAAAAATATTAAGAGCTCATTTACTACATAAAAAAATACATAAATGAAGCAACACCCTTCTTCTGAACCTCTGGGCACTATCAGTTATCCAGGAAGATGCCAACACCCCAGGGTGCTGACCTGAAACCCCACACCCCTCCCTTAACAACTACAGGGGTGTTTACCTCCTTTGTGGGGAAGGGTGGGGTGAGTCCCAGGGTTGTGGCCCGGCCCCACAACACCTCCGGGAGGTGTTTACCTTATGTATAAGGTTAAGGTGACCTCCAGGGTATTGGCACCAACCCTACCCCCATACAAGCACCTACACACATCCCACAACAAGCCCCTGGGGGAGGGGGGGGTGCTCACCTCTCCTCGGGGGGTGCGGACAGTGAGCTGTCCACTTCGTCCGGTTCGTCGGGGTCATCATGGAAGGGGTCAAAATCATCGCCAAAGCCAACATCGTGTCCCTCATCGCTGCCGGTGCTCGGGGAGCCGTGTAGCTTATCCTTGGGCCTCACAGACACATTCCTGGAGACCGTTGACACACTGGCCCCAACCACCACCTCCGCCATGCCCGCCAACGTTCAACACTGTGTGTTCCCTCGGTGATTTTCAGCCACCAACACCCTCCACCTCTACCACTCTCCCCCACCACGCATATTATCTATTGACAAAAAAAATTCACCAAAAATAGTTCAACCTAAATAAATTTATTGTAAGGGAAATAGTCTGATGCAAACGGGTGGATAAAAATAATTGCAGAGGTGGTGTGGGGTAGTGTTGGAACGCCAATGTTGTGAATGGAGGAGTGAGTGGGCGCAGGCGTGGGGGGCGGGGGAGGGGACGGGGGGTACTACAACTCAATATGACGCGCGGGTATTACTATACTCACTCATACTCCCACTCTCTCCCACTCACTCATACACTCTAACATTATTTTATACTAAACGTGCTCTAAACTCTTTATACCATATATAAGTCTCCACCCGTGAAGTACCAATTACGTATACAACGACATGATTATTCCAAGTACCGAAGCTGTATTAGTCATCATCAAAATTATTGTTCCTTTATTTTCATATTATTACTGTGTTAGATACCGTTAATATCTTGAATACAGTGTGCTCAATGAATAACACGATCTACAAAATAATACATATTTATTCATGTAATTAAAATGAAATATGAACGCAACCCTTTGTTTTTCCTCACCTCTCACACCCCCCCCCCCAGCCTTATCACACCTCCCTCTCTCCACCACAACTCCCTCTCTCCACCACAGCTCCCTCTCCACCACAGCTCCCTCTCTCCACCACAACTCCCTCTCTCCACCACAACTCCCTCTCTCCACCACAGCTCCCTCTCCACCACAGCTCCCTCTCCACCACAGCTCCATCTCTCCACCACAACTCCCTCTCTCCACCACAACTCCCTCTCTCCACCACAGCTCCCTCTCCACCACAACTCCCTCTCTCCACCACAGCTCCCTCTCCACCACAGCTCCCTCTCCACCACAGCTTCCTCGCCACCACAGCTCCCTCTCTCCACCACAGCTCCCTCTCCACCACAGCTCCCTCTCCACCACAGCTTCCTCTCCACCACATCTTCCTCTCCACCACAGCTCCCTCTCTCCACCACAGCTCCCTCTCCACCACAGCACCCTCTCTCCACCACAGCTCCCTCTCCACCACAGCTCCCTCTCCACCACAGCTCCATCTCTCCACCACAACTCCCTCTCTCCACCACAACTCCCTCTCTCCACCACAGCTCCCTCTCCACCACAACTCCCTCTCTCCACCACAGCTCCCTCTCCAACACAGCTCCCTCTCCACCACACCTCCTTCTGCACCACACTTCCCTCTCCACCACACCTCCCTCTCCACCACACCTCCCTCTCCACCACAGCTCCCTCTCCACCACAACTCCCTCTCCACCACAGCTCCCTCTCCACCACAACTCCCTCTCCACCACACCTCCCTCTCCACCACACCTCCTTTTCCAACAAACCTCCCTCTCCACCACAGCTCCCTCTCCACCACAGCTCCCTCTCTCCACCACAGCTCCCTCTCCACTACAGCTCCCTCTCCACCACAGCTCCATCCCTCCACCACAACTCCCTCTCTCCAGCACAACTCCTTCTCTCCACCACAGCTCCCTCTCCATCAGAGCTCCCTCTCCACCACAACTCCCTCTCCACCACAGCTCCCTCTCCACCACAGCTCCCTCTCTCCACCACAACTCCCTCTCTCCACCACAGCTCCCTCTCCTCCACAACTCCCTCTCCACCACAGCTCCCTCTCTCCACCACAACTCCCTCTCTCCACCACAGCTCCCTCTCTTCCACACCTCCCTCTCCACCACAGCTTCCTCCTCACCACAGCTCCCTCTCCACCACAGCTCCCTCTCCACCACAACTCCCTCTCCTCCACACCTCCCTTTCCACCACAGCTTCCTCCTCACCACAGCTCCCTCTCCACCACAGCTCCCTCTCCTCCACACCTCCCTCTCCACCACACCTCCCTCTCCACCACAACTCCCTCTCCACCACACCTCCCTCTCCACCACAGCTCCCTCTCCACCACACCTCCTTTTCCAACGAACCTCCCTCTCCACCACACCTCCCTCTCCACCACACCTCCCTCTCCACCACAACTCCCTCTCCACCACACCTCCTTCTCTACCACATCTCCGTCTTCAACACACTTCCCTCTCCACCACACCTCCCTCTCCACCACAGCTCCCTCTCCACCACACCTCCTTTTCCAACAAACCTCCCACTCCACCACAACTCCCTCTCCACCACACCTCCCTCTCCACCACAGCTCCCTCTCCATCACACCTCCTTTTCCAACAAACCTCCCACTCCACCACAACTCCCACTCCACCACAACTCCCTCTCTCCACCACAGCTCCCTCTCCACCACAGCTCCCTCTCCACCACACTTCCCTCTCCACCACAGCTCCCTCTCCACCACACTTCCCTCTCCACCACAGCTCCCTCTCCACCACAGCTCCCTCTCCACCACACTTCCCTCTCCACCACAGCTCCCTCTCCACCACAGCTCCCTCTCCACCACAGCTCCCTCTCCACCACACCTCCCTCTCCACCACAACTCCCTCTCCACCACAGCTCCCTCTCCACCACAGCTCCATCTCTCCACCACAACTCCCTCTCTCCACCACAACTCCCTCTCTCCACCACAGCTCCCTCTTCACCACAACTCCCTCTCTCTACCACAGCTACCTCTCCACCACAGCTCCCTCTCCACCACAGCTCCCTCTCCACCACAACTCCCTCTCTCCACCACAACTCCCTCTCTCCACCACAACTCCCTCTCTCCACCACAGCTCCCTCTTCACCACAACTCCCTCTCTCCACCTCCACCACAGCTCCCTCTCCACCACAGCTCCCTCTCCACCACAGCTTCCTCTCCACCACATCTTCCTCTCCACCACATCTTCCTCTCCACCACACCTCCTTTTCCACCACACCTCCCTCTCCACCACAGCTCCCTCTCCACCACAGCTCCCTCTCCACCACAACTCCCTCTCTCCACCACAACTCCCTCTCTCCACCACAACTTCCTCTCTCCACCACAGCTCCCTCTCCACCACAGCTCCCTCTCCACCACATCTTCCTCTCCACCACACCTCCTTTTCCACCACACCTCCCTCTCCACCACACCTCCCTCTCCACCACAGCTCCCTCTCCACCACAGCTCCCTCTCCACCACAACTCCCTCTCTCCACCACAGCTCCCTCTCCACCACAGCTCCCTCTCCACCACAGCTCCCTCTCCACCACAGCTCCCTCTCCACCACACCTCCCTCTCTCCACCACAACTCCCTCTCTCCACCACAACTCCCTCTCTCCACCACAGCTCCCTCTCCACCAGAGCTCCCTCTCCACCACAACTCCCTCTCCACCACAGCTCCCAGCCACAGCTCCCTCTCCACCACAGCCCCCTCTCCACCACAACTCCCTCTCTCCACCACAGCTACCTCTCCACCACAGCTCCCTCTCCACCACAGCTCCCTCTCCACCACAGCTCCCTCTCCACCACAACTCCCTCTCCACCAGAGCTCCCTCTCCACCACAACTCCCTCTCCACCACCACTCCCTCTCCACCACAGCTCCCTCTCCACCACAGCTCCCTCTCCACCACAACTCCCTCTCCACCACAGCTCCCTCTCCACCACAGCTCCCTCTCCACCACAGCTCCCTCTCCACCACCACTCCCTCTCCACCACAGCTCCCTCTCCACCACCACTCCCTCTCCACCACAACTCCCTCTCCACCACCACTCCCTCTCCACCACAGCTCCCTCTCCACCACAACTCCCTCTCCACCACAGCTCCCTCTCCACCACAGCTCCCTCTCCACCACCAGCTCCCTCTCCACCACAGCTCCCTCTCCACCACCACTCCCTCTCGACCACCACTCCCTCTCCACCACACATTACTCCAGGAAAGTCTCTAACACTCGTCCATTTTGTCTGAATTAAACAATACTCAAAATATTGGAAACTCTAATCATAAGCGATAGTGTCACACACCATCAAAATTATTAATAAGGCAATTTGACGTCCTAATGATGATATTCTGTCATTTCCTACACATTTAAACCACCAATCACATGACTTATGGCGACTGGATCCTCTACAGTAGTTCTTAACATTTCCAAAACATTTGAAAAATTCTGGAATCGATTCTTTACCGTAATATTATTCCCTTTTCCCGGACTTTCCTCTACCTCCTTAGTCCTTAAAATGTCTTCTCTTTTACCCAATTTTAAAGTATGAGTAACATTAGACGTCCTTTTCACTATTACTTCATCAGTTCTGGTTTTCCCAAAGGTTCCATACTAGCACCAACTCTGTTCTTATAGTGACCTTCTTTCAGTGACAACTATATTCACATTTATGTAGATAAATCAATGCTCAACAGATCCTTCACTCAAATTGCCTCTATCTCACGAGGTAATCCTTTTAATACCAGACAAACGATTTTTTTATCTTAACAGGAAGAGCTCGCCAACATAACTGGGCGGGGTGCATCCAGCTTGATTATTTTCAGTGATATTAAACCAACGTACATTATGCTCAGTAATTGACATGATATTGCAAAATTCAATACAATTTTTGACATTATGTCCAATACCTCACAACATTGACATTTTAGGAATAATCCTTACCTCCAGAACTTCATAAGAAATTTTAAAATTGTAATGCTCCCTTGCTTGAAGAACTATAGTTCTTTATGTCTCAGAGATATGCCAAAGACTGCCAATTGCTTGAGAATGTACAAAGGAGGGCTTCCCTGGTGCTTGCTCTGAGACACCCCACTTATCAAGAGGCCTAGAATGTTTACAGATATTCAGTATATACTAAATATGGGAAGAGGCCATTTAAAATAAGTGAATAAACATCTCAAAAGTCATTGTTCAGGAAAATGCACAGATAGTATTTGGTACCGGATGGCCGCTGTACTAGATAGATAATAGCCTCACGTGAAGAAGTGCAAATAAAAATGCATTAGATAGGATAATAAATCAGATACAAATAAATATAGTCAAAATTTCTATAATTTATCATATTGGTAAATCGTAAAAGTAGATTAAAGGAGATAGTCATAAAATATTACTTTAGTACCGTATCCTTTAGTAGACGTATGAGTTAGGTGTCGTGGGTTTAAGCGACCACTCGATGTAAACACCTAGCATGGCACCTCAGGCGGAGCTTCGTGAGGAGAAGATACTTCAGGCCGTTGTGCTGACCGATGTCTATCAGGATCATGACCAGCCAATCACCCAAGATCTACCTAAGGTCACCACCCATCTCAAATATCATTTCATATTTATTATTCAAATTTCTATAAAATTCACATCCATATTTTTGTTCATGTATTTAAAAAAATAAAGCTCTCCCCTGGTAATACCGAACCAGAAAACTAGAATAATAGGGATCTTCATATATACTGAGGAAGTTCATGAACTCTTAACACTTACGATGGTTTAGGTAAACCTGTTTAATCACATCATCTGTCTCAACACCATACACTTGAGTTATAACCATCTTGAATTTTAGTTTGTACTGTAAGTTTTCAGTGTGTGCTTAACGAGAGCTCTGAAGGTTAATGGTAGTTACTTTGTTCAGATCATTGGTATTTTAGGTGTGTGATAATTTGTGTATATTATGACCCCTGGGGGTAAATATTTAGTAGTTCCCAACACCTAATTGACTTTTGAAAATATATTTTTATTGTGCAAATCACTGTTAAATGCAAATATGACCTTCATTGCCATTGAAAATGAGCAGTTGTTGAGGTATTGAAAAAAAGGTGGAAGGCCAAACAATGCAAAAACCTCAAAAACTAAAAAGACCTAACCTAACCCCTAGTGCGTGTAAGAAGGTTACCTTAAGTAAGAGACACAGGAGGGTAGAGTGAGGAAGTGTCCGTCTCTTACCACAGTACCATGCAGGGTGATCTACACGGTACTCACACTCTGAATAACATCTTGAACATTTTACAGATGAAACAAGAACACCGTCAGCCCTAAAAATGTCAATGGCTGCTGCTTCATTGGCCAAAATGAGCTGAATAATGTGGCAGCCAGCCAATGTACATCCACCTCACACAGACGCCATCTTCCAACTGCCTGGGAATGGAGACTTGTGTTGATTAGTGCACGAATATTATGTCACATTGGCACACACGCTGATTGGCCAAATATTATAAAATAAAAGTTAAAATAACTAAAAAAATATAAATTTCAAATGAAAATGTTATAGAATAAATTATTTGTATTTTTTTCTCTATCTCCCCATAAATGACTCAGTTTTAAGTTAGGTGCTGGCAACTACTAAATATTAACCCCCTGCATCCATACATATTGTAAATGTTGTACATACCTGATATTTAGGGTTCGTGCTTCCATGGTCCATTGCATCCATGTTGAAAATCACTCATTAGCTCAAAGAGTCAGGGGTGCGGATACGTGAGAGGTTACACTTTATTGTGTATTACAGGTGCTTGTTCCCCTCGTTAACACACCGCTGCTTGATTATACCTTGGACTGGCTGGAACGTAGCGGTGTGGATGAAGCCATTGTCTATTGCCGCACACATCCCCATTCTGACATGATTCGTCAACATTGCCGGTAAGTGTTGAGGTGTAAGGGGTGATAAATATTAATACTGTGACTCTCTAGTCAGTATGGCAGTTTCACTTTCCAAGAAGAAGGAAGAAGAAGTACACTTATTATCTTTTTAATGCTAATGTAACTTCTTTTCCCGTCACCCGTCGTTATAGCAGGCAACCTGTAGGTGAGTAGGGCTCACTCACTCAGTACAATGGCTAGATGGGATAGAGTGAATGGCCCTATCTATACCAGAGGCCATAAGGAGTCTGTAAATATGCCTGGCCACTTTTTGTTATAAATATCTATCCAGTATAACGGACAGTATGAAGAGGAAACCTTCACCTAACAAACTATATAGAGATGAAAGTCTCTTATATCGAGGGTCTGTTAGATGTGAAACCCCCATTTAATGTATTATATGGAGAGTGAAGTCCGTTATATGGAGGTTTCACTGTAATGGCTTAAATCTATGGTACAGTTCTGCATTATTATCAAGTGTGTTAATTATTGATGATATTCGTGGCTAGTGTTCAGACTACAGTATATTTTAAGGATGAGGAAATTGTTGTGTTAGAATATTTAAAAAGTTCTCTGATTTGGGTTCATGTTTGTGGATAGGTCTCAAAACCTCTATTGGTTCAATTTCATGATAAAGAATAAGAATAAATCCAGAGGTCTTTGGCATTTGCGGTGAAAAATTAAAGCAAGGAACATGAAAAATTCTCTATAGAGGAAATAATGTCATTCTGGGTTTTATCTATTTGGTCCTTGAGTGTGTCAGTGCCAACAGGAACGTTTATTAATGTTCTGTAATATTCCATAACTTACTTGAAATTATGTCAAGAATTACCAAAAACCAATGAGAGTGAGGGCAAATTGGCCGTAAAAGTAAACAACTGAATAGAAGTGTCTTGGACCAAACAGACCACAGTACAGTACTGATAATAACTAAACTTAGGTTATGAAGCATTATAAACATTGAAGTTATGTACAGTATTATAAACTCTTTTAACTTGTATTATTTGTGTAGGATAACTGTTTGTTTGTCAGTCATTTTATGTGTTTTAGTTTTTGTGGTTGAAGCCTAAATCTGGATATGGCAAAAGGTTAATGGAAAGATTCTGGATACAGTAATATGTTATGTACTGTACTGTATTACATTTCCTTTACTGTCTTTATACTGAGTTTTACAATGTAACTTACTACGGTACTGTACTTATATTTTGGCAGGGGATTTGCAATGCGTCGTGGGGACTGTGGACTGAAAATATCCGTTGTGACTTCTGAAGACTGTCATTCAATGGGCGATGCCATGAGGGATTTGTATGCAAAATCTCTCCTGAAGGATGACTTCTTCCTTGTACATGGAGATGTGGTGGCAACACTTGACCTCAAGGCTCTCATGACAATACATAAGTAAGAGTTCTGTTGTTATATCCTTGTTGCCATCATTACAGATGGTAAACACTTGGGGAACATCATGTTTGTTATTTTGTTCTTACATCAGCCCTCCCATGCATTATCGGTAGGAACATGATCATATTTTACTGACCTTCTGTTGGTTGCTCATTTAAATTAAAAGTTAGATTTAGAAGGAACTTATTCATCTGCATAATTAAACTTGACATTTCCATTGCAGGGAATATCGGGCAGCTGACAAGAGTGTCATCATGACGAGTGTGTATGTGAACAATGAAGAGGAGTATATTGGAGATAAGGAAGCAACAGCTACACTAATCACTAATTCTACTACAGGCAAGCTGCTGTGCCACAAGCGTCCCTCCAACAACTTAACTAAATTCAACATTTCCACTGTAGGTTTTGGTGATACTTCAGAATAGCTCAGCAACTAACCAGTTGCAGTTGTAAACCAGGGTGCTGATATATCATTTTATATGCAATATTATATAGTTCTGTGTACATGTTTGATGTCTTACATACATAAAGTAGCAGATGGGATAAGAATCCATTATATTATTTTTTGTTTATGCAGTTAATCTGGAAATGTTTTTAATGGTCCCATGTTTTATTTCAGGAGCTCTTTCAAAACAGCAATGAACTACAGGTGATGCCTGTGGTGCATGACCCCAACATTGCTGTGTGCTCTGAGGCCGTTCCCTCTCTCTTCTCAGACAATTTTGACTATGCAAACCGGGATAATCTGATTCGAGGAGTAATTGAGCAAGAAGAGCTCCTTGGATACACCATTCGTTGTGAGATCCTTGACTCAGGATATGCCACAAGGGCTTCATCCTTCCGTCTGTATGAAAAAGTGAGGTCAGTAATCTTTGCCTCTGTTACTCATGAGAAGATCGAGTCTTTCCATAGGAAGACAGAATTAACAATTTTTCCAATATTCCATTTGCTCGTTGACTCATCTTAGTAACTGACTCGGGTACCCTTTCTAGGATGGTACCTTTTTAGTCTAGTCCTTTTTTTACGGGATTAGCCCACCAGGGCACAGGTCAATGAACCACATCAGGGCCTGGGAGCAAAATAATAATAATAATAATAACAATTAATAAAAAATTAGAAAAAATATAAATTAAATATATAATATAATACTGTAATGATAATAAAGGACCATAAAAAAAATAATGGCGAGAAACAATATATGTATGTTGTGTTGTCAAAGTAAGAGAAACAATTGAAACCCAGCAATTGTGTGTAAATGAGGCAGAAAGACAGATCAGCAACCTGGGACTTGGTCACAATTTTCATGATGCCATGTGGCAGCAGGGTCTACCATTAGACAACACATTATGCTTCCAATATCTTCCCAGGCGGTAGTATCTGCCTGTTTGATAGCTGCCTGCTACCTAATAGAGTAATGTCTCCTTAATGTTATATGACTATAATTGTTGTGATAGCTGGTAATTCTCTGGGGGCCCTTTCTCTAATATCTCTGATATATACATATAAAACAGACTGGACTGGGGGTGTCCCTTAAGAGGAGACAATCTTCTGCAACTTCTCTCACTATCAGCATTTAGGTTGTTAGCTGATGTAAAGGCTTTAAAAACTAGGGTAAGACATTCTTAGTTTAATTATACTCGCAAAGTAGTGCATCCCAGTGCAGAAAAACCCCAGCACAAAAAAAAAAGGTTTAAGTAATTATGTCCTGGAAAATAAGGATATTTGAGATAGGTTTTAACCCAAGGAGATCTTCCAACCGGGTGGTGAGGATTAGTCATGAATGAATACCATATGTGCTGTGTGTTCTGGCAGCTGGTAACCTTACCTCCTCAGACTGCTTTTGTAAGGGCGAGGGCTCCTGAGTTTGGCTGACCTTTGTATTCTTCCCAGCCTCTTATGTTAAAGCTTTTAGGTTCCAAAGCCTGAACTCATAGTGGACATATTGATCACTTATAAAACATGTCATACAAAAATCTATTGACATAAGTTTTGGTCCTGTATAGTACATTTGTTTCTCATTTAGTTTTTTGTTTTTTCAATGAAATGCTGTAAAAGAATTACAGTACTGGTGTTTGTAACAAATAATTACTGAAACTGGTGTACTTTTTTTTTAAGATAAGAAATGAAGTACAGTTCAGCACAGTACAATAGTGCATTTTCATTTTCAGTGGTGAAGTCATCCGTCGTATGGCCTACCCCATGGTGTCTGAGGTGAGCTTAACGAGCCACCGTATCCGTTACACATATGACACCTTCACCAACAATTACTGGGAACCCTCTGCCAAGTTTCACAAGTCAGTACCACATCTTGTATACAAGTTTTGTTACAAGTATTTATGTTATTTGGTATCCACACATTTCTTAGTTGCATTATTCTTCCATTATGTATCTTTTTTTTTATATGTAGAACAATAGTCATATGTAGAATAGTTTTAATGGATGTGCAAATGTATTTCATTCAGAAACCCTAATGGAGTGGTTACAGTTTAGGGAAAGAAATATTTGTTAGTGTATCAAGTACAGTGATCCCTCGGTTAACGATTTACCTTCCATAAGATTCTTAACTTCGGTTAACGAGCAATCCCTCGATTAACGAGTTTTTTACAAGCCGACCTCAACATGTTTTCGCTTGCATTTGGTGGTCCACCAGCTGTTGTATTAGTCCGCCAATACAGTAATTGGTTTTAGGGCTTAAATTCCTTACTATTTTAGTACAGGTAAATATCAAGAAGTTTATACTGTTCAATAATTTTAAAAGTTTAATATTCATTTTTTTTAGTCATTTTAACAATTATTGAACATAATTGAAGGTAAAGTCACTAGTTTGTGGGGTGCCATCCAGCCTTTTAACACACCAAACAAGCGTTAGTCTCTCTCTGTTTTCAGTGGAGGTAACATATTGCTTGAGACTCTAAAACTAAATGCTTTTTTCTGTGTTTCCAAGCAAATTATTGGTCATTTTGAAATTTATTTTACATATTGACAATATATAATGCAGTGCAGTGTTGATTTAAAGAAAGTAATCTTGAATTACACCAAGAGAACTAAAATTTTATGGGTGAAATAGCACCATGGGGTGACTTCTCTTCCACCCCAATGCCTTCTCTTCTCCCTTCTCCTCCACCCCCATTCTAATTCCCATCATCATCATCCAGGAGCCGTCTACATACACACCTCAAAGTAAGTGAACTTTTCTACATTTTTTGTTGAATTTAGGCAATTTTCGGTGAGCTGGAACCAATTACCCAAAAACCCATTGAAACAATGGTTTCGGTTAACGAGCAACCTGCTGGAACGGATTGTGCTCGTTAACCTAGGGACCACTGTACTGAGCCTTTTGGGGGTTTGATAGATCGACATAGTTAACCAAAGCAATGTGTTATTAGCATCACTATCTATGTACATTATATCATTCATACCTTGTTTGTATTAGAGCTTGAATGGACACAGGTAGAATCATCCTCAACCCCAAAACAATTGACCCACTGCCTATCTCCACATTTTTGAAGTTAGATACATTGGCAGCATTTAAATCTTTGCCATATACAATAATTGTACATGCTAACTTATAATTACTATGGTGAGAGAGTTATCACTGCCATGATGTTGTCTACAGTATAGTTATTCTGTACAGAGGATGCGGTGGCACCAATGTGGTGGTGGGAGCCGGTTCTGAAGTCAGCATGACAGCTCAGCTTCAATGGTCGGTAGTGGGTGATCACTGCATCGTTGAGGACAATGTTAAGGCACAATCAGCTTTTATTATGAATAATGTTCACATTAAGGTATGGCTATTCATTTACAGTAGTAATCGTTATCATATTTTCTCAGTTAGTACTGTATGTCTGTCCATAGTCATTTTATTCTGAAGGACTGAAACTAATTATATCTATAGGATGTAAGCTAATAGTAGAGAAGAATGGACTTAATAGAACTTGAAGTAAGGAACCTTTGACTTGAACGATGATGCACCCTTTGTTTGGTGAGATTATCTAACATCCTGACAGCTTTTATGTTCATGGTAGAGAAGAACCTTGTTACATCATGGTTGTTATGTTAGAGCTGCTGCAGGTGGCACTGTTGCAACACTGCTTTGCCAGCAAATGGTACTTGGAAGTCCTACATCTAATGCCCAGTTCCCATTTCATTTACTGTATATGTTTTTAATGCCTTCCTCCATTCTTTATTGTAAGCAAACATCATCTACCATTTTTGCAATGAAAGTTTATGTTGTTTCAGGCTGGCTGTGTTTTAAAACATTGTTTTCTTGGAAACAATGTAACTTTGGAGGAGAATGTGAAACTGTCTCCAGGATGCATGGTAGGAGCTGGGGTCATCCTTGGTCCAAACATCACAGTGCCACCTGCAACCTATTTTATCGCTACACCACCCAAAGATGAGTTTAATCTGGAGACTATTAGTCAAGGTGAGATTGTAATTTTTATCCACCAGTTTTTCAGTGTTTACCAATTTTTTCATGCATGCAAAGAAATGATGTTATGCAAAATTGTTGTATCTTTTCACTGTACACATCTACTAAGTGGTTCAGAAAGACCTCACTTTATGTGACTTCTCTTCCTGCAGGTTCTGTGTAATGTGTTGCGTACTTTTCGATAAAAAATTGAGCTATGTAAATTGCACTCTGTATAAAGTAAGTTGTGGTACTGTAAAATACAATAAGTATAAACTTTAGTAAATACATTGACCGTTTCAAACCTGTCCGATTTCGTCCTGAAGTAATGATGTACAGTATAGTCTGGTTTTACGCGGTTAATTAAACCCATGGAGGTCCGCGTATAAAGCGAAACGCGTAAATAAAATAACAGAACCTATGGGATTACAGTAATTGAAATAGAGACTGGGCCGACCGCCAGACTCACCTTTTTTTGGCTATCGCCGACACAATACTGTACATTGTAGTAAAAATAACATCTTAATTTTATGATGGTATGCACACACTATTGATATACAAGACAAATATCAATAATATTAGGTTTTTTAACACTTACGTGAGTAGAAGAGATGGCTGGGCACACGGGGATGGGGGGGTTGGTTCCGAGGCAGAGGGCAGATTATTGGCCCTCACCTGTATCTCTATCCACCACAGAGGCTAGCTGAGCCTCATCGTCAAACCCCTCGAAGTCCACATCCTCACTATCACTGGGCTGGCTGTGGTGGTTGGCGGTTGAAGAACTCAGTGATGTTTTGTTGACGGCTAGCAACGATGTGGTCGTGATACTGCTGAACAAAGGGCTCCTGGCATTTCAACAGATGGTTATTCAACACTTTGTAGCGATGATTGACTGGGTCTTTGGCAAGGGGGAGCTTCAATCTCTCGGCTAACTCGATGATTTCCTTCACATTAGCATGTGTTAGTTTCTGCTCTTGTTGTTCTGTAACACCTCGCTGCTCACTGATGTCATCATCTTCTAACATCTCGTCCTCAGTCACCTAAGGTTGCCTGATTACCTCCAGGATGTCGTCGTTGGTGGTCTTGGAGAAGCCTGCAGCTCTAACACCCTGTGTAGCCTCTCTTGCATTCTCCAATGCCACAGCAACAGACTGAGCCTCTCAGAAGCCATTGTGTAGAAAGGAAAAAAAAGCACTGGTTCCTGGGCACGCGTGAATATACACGGAGACAGTGAGACTGACGCAGCGGTGGAGAGCGTGGGTGGCAAGGATAACTAGACCATCACAGCGAGCAGCAGAGGGGGTGTGTGGGTAGTAAGGATACGTGGCCCAATCACAGTCCGCGACATCATCGGCACGAGTCTGACGTCAGCACCTTGCCCCGCCGCGTATATGATGGCATTTACCGCGTAAATAATAATTATCGCTTCTGGACAGGTGCCGCATAAATGGCCGTCCTCGTTTAAAATATCCACGTAAACCCGGACTATACTGTGTTTCTAAATGAGTTTTTTCATAATCGTTGTTCACAGTCGCATTTCCTGCCTCAATATTTCAATGTGATTCTAATCTTTTAAAATGTTAGTTTTTGTATACCATAATGTAGTATTACTGATATATACTGTAATGTCTTAGTATGCCTTATTGTGGGTAAAAATAAGTATATATTAAATGCATCCTCCAAAAGCATGAATTTGCTACCAGAGTTTAACAGTTAATTCATGTACTGTATAATACTTCTGATAAATTTCCTACTTACTTATATTTAAAATAATGAATGGGTGTATCTTTATATAATTTAGCCAAATATCTTTCTCGTCAGAAACGGTCATCCCAATGATTATGAATAAACTCATTTAGAAATACATCATTACTTCAGGACGAAATTTGACACGTTTGAAACTGCCAATCAGCTGTAATTCTTGAGAAGGGGGCGAGGCATCTTTTCTCTGCTCAGAAAAAACAGGTTGACACTTCCAAAACCTGTACAAATGTGTTCAGTAACTGAACTGTTTACTGTCCAGTAACCCTCGTTTATACATGAGTTTTTGTCTTTAAATCTTAAGGCATATAACATTTTAAATCATGCCTCCTCATGAATGGAGTGCTGTAATAGCAATTTTTCTAATTAGAATTTTATTACTTCACATATCTGTCCAGAACCTGATCTGAGGATTTGTGGAACCAAGGGACATGCCTTTGAAGTCGTACAAGAAGTCGGAGACCTGGCTGAGCAAGGATCAGATGGTGACTATGTGGAAGATTTAGAAGAGGAGGAGGAAGACAGTGAAGAAGATATGTCCGACTCAGCACCGATGAGTGATGAAGATGAACATCGTGAGCACGGTGAGTGACTTGTGCAGTATATGCAAGGTGCTGTTAGTTAAGGGAGTTACAGTACTGTGCAAATTAATTTCATCAAGCAAATGTCATACACAAAACTCAGGTTTTAATGAAAGCATTTATAGCATGAAAATAGGCCATAAAATGATGATGATTATGTTAATAAGTATTTTATGTGGCCTCCACTGTTGTCTAAAATTGTACTGTAATTATACATTTTGTCAAAGTCTACCAAGGTTTGGCACACATTCATTTCTTCATCCTTGAACCATACTTTGATGATGGCTTCAGTGAAATTGATTTACTAAGCTAATCTTAATAAAATTGAGAGTACTAGCCTACTCACACCAGTATTCAGGTACAGTACAGTACACAGCTGTCCATGTCAACAATCACACTCAATTTATGGTGTGCGAGATGCTTGCATACTGAAACCAAGATGGAAAGAAACTTATATAAGGTGCAGGTTTGGTAGGAACTACTGACAAATATATTCATGTTTCAGAGTTCAAACGTGAGATGATGGAAAGCCTGGCAAATGCTCTGCGTGAGTCGTCAGCGGCAGAAAATGTGGTTTTAGAAATTAATGCCTCACGTCACGCTTATAACATGAGCATGGAAGACGTTCTTACTACTGTGACGCAGGTGAGTACCATTAGTTATGTTGTGTCTTGTTTATGGTCAGTATAATCTTGAGTAACATTACGGAACATTTTTATATCTTTAGGTATGAAGAATATTGATCACACAAACCTTTGAGAATCTGTACCTAGGGCAGTCAACCAGTGAATGTGTTTTCTTCCAAGCCACTAGAGACCAGGCTTGTATGGCTTGTTATTTGAGCAGGCAGGCTATTAGCTTGCTTGACCATATTTAATGACTTTAATTTTAAAGTAGAGTTTATATTGCATAGGCAGATCCAGGGGAGGTGCTGGGGAGTGTGAATTCCCCTTTTGGTTAGAAAGTGCTGCCAAAGACCCTGCCCACCACTCCTCACTGCCAGCCTCCTGCCCTTCCCATTATCCCTCACAACATTGCCCTATCCATTACTGCCAGCCTCTTGCTTAGTTCACCAACCTCTCTGCCTGGTCCAGTCATATACTGTAGTGTAGTGTGAATTGTTCACTAATGTCAACATACCCATACATACCCCTGTATATTTTTAGTTAGTGAAGTTTTACTGTGCTGTATACATTTAAGAAATTTGGCACCCATAGCCTAAGAAAATACTGTACAGAGCAGACAGAGATGAAATGGTAATTCTCCATCTATACTGTACATGTGGTTATCAGTATATATATATATACAGTCAATCCTCATATTACGCGGTTAATGTAACCCGGAGGGTACCGCGGAAAGTGAGAAACGCGTAAAGTGAATAACATAACATATGGGATTAATTGAAATGGAGTCCGGGCCAATCCCCAAACTCCACTTTTTGACGACACACAACTATGTTGTAGTAAAAATATTATCTTAACTTTATGATGGCATGCACACACAATTAATAATTAAGAGAAATATCAATAATATTAGGTTTTTTAACACTTACATTAGTAGAAAAGATGGCTGGGCACACGGGGATGGGCGGTTGGTTCCGAGGCAGAGGGCAGATTATTGGCCCTCACCTGTATCACTTGTATCAATTGTATCACTATCCACCACAGAGGCATGCAGGGCCTCTTTGTTAAACCCCCCAAAGTTCATATAAGTCCATATCCTCACTATAATTATCACTATCACTGACTTGGGCCGGCTGTAGTGGGTGGCGAGTGAAGAACTGGTCATGTTTTGATGACTGGGCGACCTTGTGCGCACCATTTTCGCGCCTCTTACACAACATGGCGGATGGCGGGAGGTTTGGATCCAAAAATGGCGCGGCTTGCCAGCCGCTCTCCGCGTAATGGGGTTCACGACCGCGGAATGTGAAAATGTTAGGTTCTGGCAAGGCACCGCGTTAACGGTGAAACGCGGATTGTGGGACCGCGTAATAGGAGGACCAACTGTATATATATATATATATAATTTTAATTGATTAATTTACATACTGGAGATTTAACTGAAAACTAAAGATTAATCTAGAGAATATAATGACTTTATAATTTCAGGGCATAATTCGTGTTGGTGGTGAAGATAAAAACTCAGGAGACGGCAGCTCAGAGAATTTATGGCGGGGCATCAAGCTCTCTATTACCGCTTTCACTGATGTCCTTAGAAATTATATTCGCAAGGATAGAGACCAGGTGTTAGTTCTTAATGCTATAGAGGTGAGTATCACTGTCAGGAATATTTTGATATTTTTAAGTCTGTATTTGGTCTAGTTGCTGCAACTTATCTACCCAAATACAATAACACCAATGTAACACCCACTACTCTTGGCTGCTGGTGATGGATGTTGTCATGTGAATGGTACCAAAACTTTCATGTGGTGAGAAGTGGATGCAGGATGTATTATAGTACATTTGCACCCACAGACTCCATATGAAGTATAAACATACTTAAACTCCCCAACATCAACAAAATTGCCACCCTCCCAGAGAGATTAAATTTTTGTTCATTTCACTGAGAGGACCTACAATTAATCCAGCATATCTGACCCCTTTACATCTCTTTGGTTATTTTGTATGCCAATGAAAACTATTATTTTTTATTTGATGTGAGATGTGTTAAATGCCTACATTATTTGTGTTTGCAGTTACTATTTTCTGAGTCGGCCGAGTACTTACCAGTTGCCCAAAAGATCCTCTATGAACTGAACCAGACTCATGAGATCCTGGATGATGAGGTTGTGGTTCACTGGTTCAAGAGGGGAGGTGCTTCAACCTCTGCATTTCCTGCACTTAAACAAGCTGTGAGTATAAATTAAGTACTGTAATCGGTTTATATTATATTACTAATAACACGAAATGGCGGGTAATCTTTCATTACTTCAGGGAGTTGCGGCCCTGCCTTGCCTGCTAAGAGGGCACTTGGAGGTCCTACATACTGTATAATGCCTAATTCTTACTGTAAAAGTGGGTTGGCAATAGCAAGGGCATCCAGCTATAGAACTTGCTCCAAATTTACTTGATGGCAAATAGTACACCATACCATCAGGTAATCAACGTTAACCCATACAAGCAGGGGAAATGTCCATGATGATGAATGATTCGACAACCGCACCAAATTTACCCTGAATAATACCAACATTCAGACTACCAGCTCTGAAACGATGTCAGGTTGTTACACTCTGCTTTCATGCAATTTTCTTTGGTAGACCCACTGTGTACATGGTAGATGATGTGTTTAATATGGTTACTTAGGACTTGTGTCACCTCACATACCCAAGACTAACCTCTTGGTCACCGCACACACACCTCAGACAACTAAGACTAACCCCTTGGTCACCTCAGACAGAGCACCAAACTCAAGTATCTGTGTCATAGATCAAGGTTGTAGCTGCAGACCAAAATATGTCCTGAAAGGTGACTATTAACAAGTTCACTTTTTCTCAGATTTATATGGTAATGAATTAGGATAATATTATATTGAACTTGTTACAACCAGTAAGCTTCTTCATTGTCATTACAGATAACAAGATTTATAGAGTGGCTGGAGCAGGAGGATAGTGATGACGACGACAGTGATACGTAGTACCGACAGTACCTGACGACGGAAGGTTCTTAAGTTACCTTATCATTAATTTTTTCAAGAATTGCTTATCAAAGCTATTAGATTATAATTTCAAGCCATATACTTTAAAAAAATTTGCGGATTCATTGTTTGAGTAGTATAACGTACAGTAGATGAAACCAAGAGAGGCGGTTGTGATGGAAGCCCCCAGTAAATTTAACCAGTATTATCTCCACCCTTGTACAATCACTATTAGTTACTTTTAAGAGTATGTAGTGTCATCAACTGATATGGATTCATTCAAGTGAAGGAAATAAAATTATTAAATAAAATGGTATGAAAACTTATCACTAACATTTAATTTCCTTATATTTATGATTACCCTGAACTGGTAAATGGATGGATGACAACATATAATGAGATTAATTAATATTTAATGTAGTGACAGATTACATGTGTTAACGAGTTTCAGTTCAATTACATTTACAAAACTATCCACACACACACAATATCAGAATATAACTATTATAAATAATTCATTTGAGATTTGTTTTAAATTTACAGTAGTCTGAAATTTAATGTAAAGAATTCACTGCGGTTAGAAAGTTTGTCCTTACAAAAACAAAATTCATTAAGAGTATCACAAGGTTTGACATACAGCAATACTATTAACTCAATTTGGAAGGACCACACTCCTAGGAACGTACAGTACAGTACTTCCCAGAATTATTTGTGGATGAATCCTTTTAAACTGAAGAAATTTTCTCACTGGAAAAGATTAACACTTAAAATATTCACTATCCACACACACACACACACACACTATCCAAGATATCACTATAAGCTTGATCTGCCTCTTCCACGGCCTCTGCCACGACCCCTACGCCCAGCAGATCCACGAGTAGTAGTTTCTGTAGTAGTCGACTTGTTGCGACGGTTACTCTCCATTTCCACCATTAAAGGTCCACTACTTCGTCTGGTTCGCAAGCCCGTTCCTCCAGTTAGTGTGAAGGTTCTAGTGACGATGCCTTGGTGACGTGAAGTCTGTGAACTGGTAGATGTTGCGGTGAATGGTGTACACGAAGTTGTAATAGTGGCAGCCCCAGTGGTGGTGTCTGTTGCGGTTGTAGCAATGGTCATTACAGTACTGGTTGAGGTGGTGCTTGTGGAAATTAACTGCAGAACATCAGCACTTGTAGAATTAACAGTGAAGGCCGGAGAGTGAGAAGCAAGTCTCTGGGTGATCTCAGTCTCCTGGGTTGAAGTTTTATTGGGTTTATTTGATGATGTTGGATGTTCATGTTCTGTAGTGGTGATTACTGCCGTTATTGACGGAAGGCTTGTCGAGGTGCTCGTAACTGTTGAGGATGTATTCGAACTCAGACATGCATTGGAGCCATTCATGTTTGTTGGTGATACTGTGTTTCTTGCTCTCTCACTCATCTCAGAAGCTGCAACCAGCAAAGCTAATTCTCCTGTAGGTACACTGGTTGAAGCAGATGGGAGTGCAGAATGTACAAAAGTAGCTGGAGTTGTACGGGTTGTGGAAGATACGAGGGTTGTAGAATTGGCAGGAGAAGTTGGGGGTGCTGCAGATGCCGAGTGTGTTGTGACTGTAGAGGTGAGACACACAGGGCTAGGTGTGGTGACCAACATCACTGTGGGACGGGTGGTATTCAATGTGCGAGTGGTGGCAATGGTGCGATTGGCGTGAGCCACAATGGGCCTTACCAAGCGAGGACTGGAGGTTAAAATCACTCTACCCCTTCCCATGCTACTTCCACCCCCAGCACTCACAACCACAGACCCAACACCTAGAGACAGTGGGGAGCTGTCTGAAACAACTGTTCCATTACCCGTGGACATGGCCATGGTGTTAGTAATGACCATGGAAGGGCTGGCCATGCGGACACCAGATGATGAAGTCACATTGGTGAGAAGAAATGAGGCAGCCGATGTTTTGGGACTGCCAGAGTAGACCCTCACCCCGGAGTTGCCTCCTCGAGGGCTGAGTTGACCACCTACTTGAGAAAATTTGTTTAACTGTTAGAGTTTAAAGTAATTCTTGATGGTAAAAACATTTAGATATCACAAAAATATCTACACTTACCATATATACTTGAGTACAGTGTGAGTTTTCATGATCAAATGACCCTAAATTATAAGTGAAAGGCCAGCCACTCACCTCGAACAGCAGCAATGTGAGTTTCTGTAGCTACATCAGTGGTGGAGAGCAAGATGGGAGTGGTGACTGGGGTGGTGACCTTGTTTATCACAGGTGTACCCAAGCTTGTACCTTGTGCTTCCACCCCGCTCAATTTGGTGGCTGTCAGAGTATGCAACAAGGGTCTGGATTTGGTGGAGGGTCGGCCTCTCTTGTTCCAACCCATGGGTGTAACAATAGTGTTGCCCACAATCTACAGAGATACTATTCATTAGACATGACTGAACATCAAAGAAACTGGTTAGTATGGGAAGTAACATTTCTTTACTAGGTGTTCAGATCTGACTGTGTCCTTGCTGAAATAAGGTAAATTAGAATTACTCTATGACCAATTGTGTCACTAATGTAGTCGACACAACACATGATGTTCTGTAGCTGTTATTTTATCATCAGAAAAACAAAAAGTTTAAAGAAAACAACACAAATGAACTACAGTCCTTTGAGCAACACCACATACCCTCTCATCACCACATTTGTTAGGGCCCAGTTGTGTTTTGCTCCATACAGCATTATCTCAATTTAACAAACTAATTCGAGTCACCCCTTTCCGTGAAATTGAACTTTCCATTATTTTCATTCGATTTAGCGAACAAGTTCATTAATTCAAGAATGATTCCGTTAAATTCTGCCGCTTGGAGCGTGGGTTTGTTTACATCCGCTCAATCTGTGTCCTGCCGCCACCGTGTGTGTTGTTCACTGCTACATCTCAGCCAACTAACTACTGTGGTTAGACATCATGCTGAAAGTCTCTCAGAAAGGAAGTGGTGTGGGGGAGAAAGTCAAAAGAATACGACTGACAATTGGAAAAAAAGTTTTAAAATTACAGAAACTTTTTAAAGAAACATCACCCCCCCCCCCCTGTTTAAGGTAAGCCATGAATAATGTTTCTATGTGCATATCATGTGTCTGAGGTGTCTTCTCCATAGGTGTAAGCGCATTAAGCATTAACGGAATTAATCTCGATTAGCGAACTAATTCACTAAATAGAGCAAAAAATATAATGAAAAAAATTCCTTCTGCTAAATCGAGTTTGTTATATCGGATTCTGTTAAATCGAGAGTATACAGTAATTGTAGTTTACCCTGTTAAATCTTGGCAACCCCCCCCCCCCCAAACACAAGTGCAAAGGATATTGTTGTCTCTGCACTGAAGAAAGTACCATTAATCTAGAGGTAAAAATAGATGTGCTAAAGAAATTTGACACCAGAAAATGAGTGCTGGATATTGGCAGGTGCTTGGTAGAACAGTTACGATGGCGCGAACATTATGACGCTATGCTATCATAACGTGAAAGTATTTAATGAGTGGATAATACAGAGTGACTGTCGAGAGTTTGGGTTAAGGACCAGGGACCATGCCTTTGAGTTTGATCTTTACACAAGAAAAAGTAAAATACAGTGGTCCCTTGATGAACGAACACAATTGGTTCCACAGAGTCGTTTGTTAAGCGAAAATTTCGTTAACTGAATCTATTATTTCAATGGGATATTGGGTAATTGGTTCCAACTCACGGAAAAAGTACATACAAAGTAAGTCCAAAAAACGCATAAAGCCAGAAACACTCCTAAAAATCCCCTGAATCGCCCTTAAATCACTATATAAATACATACATATACACTAGGACTCTTAAATCACTACTGTAATGTGATACAGGTGATAAATTTTGATCTCGTGCAAAATATATGACTTTTATATTAAAATTATTCACCATCTTACAAGGACTCCAGCAATGAAAATTATATTCTCCTAACTTTAGTCTGTGATAGTATATAAGATAAAAACTTTAAGCCTAAAACCACCAAACCCTGGAGAGGGAGGGAGGGAGGAAGGGTAGGTGACAGTGACATGTTTGACAGTTGGTGCTGAAGGTCTAGTGAAGTATTTATTTGTTTATTTATGTCCTTTAGATTGAGTTTGTGTTTTTTGTTTATAAAATGTCACAGAAGTGACTGGGAAGAATATAATTTACATTGCTGGAATTCTTATAAGATTGTGATTAAATTGAATATAAACATGCTATAGTTTGTACTAGACAAAAACCTTAGTAATCATTTTGAGTACATGTACAGTACAGCTTTGCCCTTCGGACAGTGTGTGCATGTAAATGAGTAAAAAAATAAATGAAGAGTTACCGGTACATATATTGAGCCAAAAATATTAGTTGAAAAGCTTTATGTAGACAAGAGCTTGGTTGTCTAAATTTTAGAATGACCAATAATTTTAATATAAAAAATGCAAAAATATTCAAGAACACAACTTTCTTGATATTTACTCCACTGGAAACGAATGTAAACATAGAACGGATTACTGTATTGGCGGACTAGCCAATCAGCTGATTCGCACAGCAAGGCGTGTTTCTCCTAAGGCTTTCGTTAATCGAAATTTTGTTCGTTAATAGAACTGAAAATCAGTGTGGGAGCTAATTTGTTAACCGAAATTTCGTTAATTGAGGGACCACTGTAATTATTTCATGACTTAAAGAATCTTTATTACAACAATATCAAATTTTATAATGGGACCTGTAGGACACCAAATAAATAATTGTGGCCATGATCACACAATGTCTATGGTATAATAAGAAGCACGAGTTACCTTCCTGGCCTGTAGGTCTGAAGTGTTCGTGGGGTTGGTGGAGACAACAGTCGCCAAGGTTCCTCCTGTCGACATGGTGGCTGGAGAGAACATAGGTGGAGTTTCCTTCAAAACCTTCCCAGACAGGTTACCTAACAGCAGTCCAGTCGTAATTCTACTGCCCCCGACCCCAGCCCCTCCCCCGCAGTTGTCCTGAAGATGATATGATATATATTTACTCATTCATTTTCAAAACTGTACACACTGTGCCTGCTGACAAGCACTGCTCAAGGCAGAAACCTATGAAAAACAGAAGTGTCAATGACAGGGGAACCTGTAGGTGATATAATGACAGCTCCTGTATACTTACACTGGATTATTACCAAGTCTGTGCTATGGAAATTAATTAACTATAAAATTAATGCTTCCTGTTTGGAAAAGACAACAATCTTACTTTCATGTTAGCCAAATCAACCACCCATAAGTCTAGGGTGAATGAGAGTGCAATGTTGAGTCTGCAGCTGACAGTGGTGGTGGATGTACTGCATACATTACCTGAAGTATCTTGGTGAGACTGAGTAAATCAACAATATACACACTTCTGATATGATGATTAATGATAGAAATTGAGGCAGAGGTTTCATAAAACTACCCAAGAGTTTGAACTCAAAGACAACCACTAATTTAATATTAAAAAATATCCTGTAATTATGAAAAAAGAGCAGGCGGGTGATTAATGTACTAGCAAATTCTAAATTGAAAATCAGTGGATCTATGTTAAATCATCACAATTCTTTCATCAGGTGATTAATGTACTAGCAAATTCTAAATTGAAAATCAGTGGATCTATGTTAAATCATCACAATTCTTTCATCAGTATAAGTGGGGACCAATGGTGACAACATAATGTAACAAAAGTGGTCTTTGATGACACTTACCATATTTGAAGGGGGAGGGGGGGTATATGGCAGTGACGCTTCCAGCATAATAATACATTAATAATTATGTTGTTCCCAATTATTAAGTCTTTACATTATTTAAACTCAATTCTTTGGAAATTTTACTTTTCTTTTGACATAATTAATCTCTGAATCAATTTTTTTTCTCCTTTCAATAAGATATTTTCTCTTGGGTTCTTCCTCAAAAGCTAATGGAGGTGATTTTCGTCTGAGGCAGTTATTCTTCTTTTAAGAGAAGAAAAGAACTGTCTTTCTAACACACTGTGTCCTACTTAAATGTGAATGCTATAAAACTGAAAAGGTACAGTTGCGGAAATGTGCTACTACGCCCCCTGTGGTAACGTGTGTTTCCAAACGGTAACATCACAGTTTCACAAGTATTTATGAATGAATGGGTAATGGTCGTGTAATGATGGACGTGATTGGTGGACAGGTTTGGAGACATGGGTTACCACAGGAGGCGTAGGAACACATTCTGCATCTGTACAACAGTGTGAGATGTCATCTGTATGATAAATATACATTAATATGGATACAAAATCTAAGCCACTGTTATATCTGAAAACATATCACATGTAGTTTCTATTTCTCTCATAATACCCCGATCAATATTTACTTCATAAGTAGACTTCATAGTTTTAATTATATTATCTTTTTAAACTACCATACCTGAACATATTCCCATGCCAAAGCCATGCACATGTTTATTGCAATCTGGAACTCCATTACAAACTGAGTGCAAATGATATTTATTTACAAGTCTGAATATATAGTTTTAATTAAGTTACAGTGATTGCAAAAAAAACTCACATAAATACAACAAATCTTATTACCGGGTACTTCTCAACTGAAACAATATAAAAAAAAATATGCCAGACCCCAAAGCATTCAGAAAGAAAGAAAGAAAACACAAAGAAGTATCCATTCAAAACAAAGCACAGTAGAAGGATCATGCCAGCTTCATCATGCATGTTGCAACATTCATCAGTAATAGGGAAATTTTATTCGCTGTTATTTGCTCCTTCACCGTTAGTGCGAGAAAAGTGTCTGCACAAATTTAGGTGAACACTTAAAGAATGAACAATAATTATCTTTACTAAGTCTGGAATACTAAAGTTCTTGTTAACAGGGAATTGAATAACTGAGCCTTAAGCTAAAGGATTGCTCGAGAATATGGCAAGATGAACACATTTAATAGATAGTACAGATACTGTATTGGGAAGACAGAAAGCAGAGCAGTGATTAGGGAGCAGATAAGCCAACAGTACTGTTAGGGTTTGAAACACAGACCTTGGATCTAAGAGGAAATGTTTAGCATGAAAACAATCATTTGCTTGAGAGTTGTAAGTGTGGTGGAAAAAAAAAAAATAGAATAAGACAGAAGTAAATAAGGCAGCTACAAAGAAAGACTGAGCAAAAATGAGAGATTCTGGTACAGTAACCTTATGCTACGGAAGTTAACTGTTCGTATATATTGTACCGCTGTAGTTGAGTAAAGACACGTGTAGTTTGTCTGACCTCTCCCATTAACTACCAAAGCCTATGGGAATGTATTAGTACAGTACTGTATGTTAAAAAATGGATGTAATCATTGTATCACTCTCCTCACGTGTGTGGAGTGGAATTAGATATGTATACTGTACCCAAAGTCAGTCTGGTTAAGTGAAGTCTCCTGTCAATTATCTCAAATTCCTCCAACAACAATCACTATGCTGGCATGTTCCACCATTGTGTTAAGTTATATACAGCTTAAGAGATTTACAGTATTAGCACCAATACAGTATATGAAAAACATGAGTACACATGGCTTACTGAAGAAACAAAAAAATTATCACTCATGACAAGTACTGTAATGTTAGTAACAGTACATCTAAGTAATGCCACAAAAACAATATATTTACACATTTATCACCTAAGAACTGAACTAACTAACTATATATATATATATATATATATATATATATATATATATATATATATATATATATATATATATTCCTCTTTTCCACTCTACTGCAGGGGTGGTCACACACATACGTGTGTGACCACACACACACAATCTGCTCTGTTTTACTACAAACAATAAAAACACCAATTTCAAATCAACAGTGGCAGTAACTAAATAACAAATTTCCCAGGGTCAAGTTTGAAGGAATGTTCCCCAAACTGCACCGACAATGGCAAATGTCATATTCCCAATAGATGAGACCAAGGCTTGCTTCTGTGCCATTTGTTAGTGTCATAAACAATATTAATGGATGGGATTGCAATAAGGACCATGTGTGTTGTCTAGATCACCCAAAGAGAACATTAAATAGATGCTCTTGGTATAATATGGTAACCAATATACATCCAGGACACAAACAAATAAGTTTATAATTCTTACTATCAACTCCTAACAATACTTAATGACTTCTGTTTATGTCTGAGACCACTAACAGAATGATCTGAAATTTGGGATTTCTTATTTATGGTTGAGGTGAAGAGACAAGTAACCCACAAGGTTACCTCACCAGACCACCTCTAGCAAAGCAAATATTGCCAGGAGTCTATCTGTACTCTTAGGAAGGGCCTGTGTTCTGTATGATCAATGTAAATTATTAAATGGACAGCAACTCACCCAGCTGCAAGATTCAAGCATTGTTTGGTTGTTGTTTTAAAAGCAAGCCAGCCAACATCTACACCAAGTTTAAGCCTGACTCTTGGCCTTGTTTTACTTGAAAGCCTCAATCATACACCTTAAATCACAAACTTTACTCCTCACATTTGCCAGCTAATAAGGAACTTCACCATAGCAAACAGAGGGAATCCAGGACACTTACCTATTCCCCTCAACCCTAAAATAGGATTTCATATTTCAATCCTTGTTTTATGGTTTATGGGTCATTCAGCAACTGACTTGAGATTCCAAACAAGCTTGTGATTTTACCCTTTTCATAAAACTGGCATTAAGTGCCTCATACTAGCCTTTTCATGATTTTGTGTGTGTGTAAAGTTTGAGAATTACCACAGATAAAACATGTTAATAGAAGATCAGAAACAGGTTACAAGTTTATTATTAAAGTGTTGGCTCACTGGCTTTTGAAGCAATAATCAGACCAGGGTTAGGGCTTGTTTCATAAACCGGTCTGACAGGATATGTAACTGTTTATGCAAGAATTTACAACGATCCAACATAACAGTGACCCTGCCTAAGACACTCACAGACCCCACAACAAGGTAGATTCTGCCAGGAGGTTCCACAGAGGCACATTTATTGATCATTTGTTGAACGATTTAATCATTAAAAAAAAATAAAAAGTAACTAGATGTGGATATAAATTACCAACTACCGTAAATTATTATATAAGCATAAAACAAAAATAGACAAACATACTGATAATATAAAAATAAAAAAAAAGACGCCACACAATACCCGTACATAATCTTCTCTGCTAAACCCACAGGGAAAAGTAAATAACAAATTCACATTAAATACCAATGTAAAGAAAATTTTAAGTGGTGGTGTACGCACAACAATCCTGACGACTTGATGTTAATACGTTCATGTGTTTCTCGCACTTCCTGATACTATACCTTGGACCAATTTTTTACGGGGTATTCCTTGTTGTGAAAAGTATTATTTGCTATACAGTACATACAGGTTCTCCACAGTTTCCCTCTAATCACCAAGAGGAATGACAAAAAAATTCCCTCAATAATTTTCACATGTTTGGGGTTACTGTAAAGGTTCATACTATATATAGGCATGAGGCACAACAGCTGACTCTCATATCTTAACAAATGGATGAAAAACACTTGTATGTATCATCCTCCACAGGTACATCAAATCTACCCAATGTGAGTGAGTAGTCAAGGAGTCACTTTGAGCACTGACAGTTCAACCCCCCAAAAAAGTTAACAAATAAATGGACTTTATTCTCATTCATGTATCAGTCTAACTCAAGACCAGATATAAGCTGCTCGTAACGTCTAGCAGAGTATCACAAAAGTACATGAGCATCAGTTTTAGATAACTTCAAATAACATAAGCTATCAGCAGCACGAGTTATTATACAGTACAGTACGTATAACTAAATTACTTGTTGCATCATTACAAACACAACTAAACACTGTAGATATCAACAAAATTAGAAGTACAGTAGTGTAGTATTTCAGAAAAAAGTAGTGGGTGTTATACAGCGATGTGTTGTAACATTATGGCACTGAGTTATAGCCTTGGCCTTGGAGCAAACTGCCAGTGGATAGCGTCTAAATGCCCTTATGACATTTGGGCCTTGTCATTCCTGGCTTTACACCTGAGTAGTGTGGTTATGTCCCTTATATACAGACACTCCCTCATTGTTAATGTGTGAGTTGTGGATTTTCATCTCTTACTATAGATTATTTAACTCCCCCACCAAAAAATATTAATACAGTATAACTGCAAGCTCTGCTTATCACAACACACATCCACATGGGTAAAAGGTGCCATTAACATGACTTCCTTATCTAGGTATGAAGAACTATCTCATTAGTTTGCAAGCACAGCCAAGTGTTATAGAGAGAATCAACACACATCACAAAAGACAAACACTTACTGAAAGCCATGCCTCAAATGACAACTTTTAAAATACAAATAAAAAATGTAAAGTATTTTATAAAGAAAGTAAAAAAAAAATACATCTTATGGCAATTAAATTAGTATGAGACCAGTTGTGTATATACATAGGTGTAAGAACTAATAAAAATTATATACTATATATTTTTTGTATATCCTACTGCCGTCTACTACTGCACACCACAATAACTAAATTAAACTTCTGTTAATTAAAATTGTATACTGTACTATTCACCTGACAAACTCTACCATATGTAATGCCTCATGCTGTCTTCCTTACAGTAGATTATAATAATTCACCATATCTGTTTTTTTAAATATATGGCTCACAACAGAATAAGATATGGTAGTCAAATATTTCTTGAAAACTTGACACCTATTACCAAGAAGGTGGACTACCGAGGTAACTATCCATCACCTGACTGTTAGAGCCTGACTTGCAAGACCTGTGAAAGCGATTTATTTTAGCAAGTGTCATCTCTTGTGGCTTTGTAATAGCTTGTTGCTGTTTTTTATGTGACCAGGAGGGTTCACGTTGCAACTGGCTACCATTAAGGTCCTGAACCAAATGCTGGGGCTCTGGTCTTCTAACATGGATGTTCCCCGTCATGATCTGCTGCTTTGTTGGCTTACTTTGGGGACAAGACTTGAGAGTAGTTTTTGTACACATATTTCTTAAATGCGGTTCCTCTATGTTTATGATCTTACAATCAGTTGAACAATGTGTTCTATGGGGGTGAGTTTGGTTTTTGAGCTCACTGTCAGCCACTGGAATTTCAAGCACACGGGTCTGACGCTTTTCACAATTTCTAGTTTTTGAGCCATTGAACAAAAGGGTTTGTTGTACAACTGAGTCTGAAATGGCAATACCTGAATGATTACCATCTCTGACAATACTTGTTGTTGTCACTTTAATCAAATTGCTAGCTCTGGAAACACTTGGAAAGTTCATATTCTTGCCTTTTACTTTTCTGTGCCTGAAAGGCTTCACTTTATTATGTATTTTTTGTTTTTCACTTGCTTGGTTTTTGACAAGCTGGAAGGATTTTTTCTTGTTAAAATTAGACTCACTGTCTTCAGATGAGTGCCTTCCCATGTGAGGTGGAGTGGCCTTTTGTACTAATGTAACAGAATTATGGGTCTTGGCCTTAACACTGGCAGGCACATTGTTCTTACAAAGATATTTTTCCCTTCCAGTGTTCTTGCCATACTCTGGGCACTTTGGTAATGCTTTATTTGATATATTTGTTACCTGTAAGACTTGTTCAGAAGATAACTGACTAAAAGCCTCTACATTATGTTCTTCAGCCAAGGTAAGACCTACTGATGAGGTGATTCTAGCTTTATGGCAACTACTGTTCTGTGGGTTAGCAAACACACTCTTCAAACCTATAGTATTTTGAATACCTTGCTTGCAAGTTTTACTGCCATTCTCTTTGTCAACTTTTGCCTGTGGCCTGAGGAACTCAATAACAACACCAGATGTAGGATTTTCGTACAATTCCTTCCCAGCTGTTTTACATGTGGGAAAATGATGACCGCTACTAATTCTTGCATCATCTTGAGAATCTTGAACCTTTCGACATATCTTAATCCACTCTCCTCTTGTACTATTGTTCTTTTTAAGTACATTGTCTTCTTGGTCATCAGAGTCTGTGAGATCAATAACAGGGATGCCAGTGGATGAATCCTGCTCTGATGGAGGGCACCCTTTGGACTTATTTAGAAGAGTATTGCTGACATGTGAGAAGGAATCTGAAGGCAAACATTTTTTTCGGGGTGAATGCAAGATGTTCGCTTGGCTCAAATTCATGGTGTTGGAAGATTCACTACCAGAACAACTTGATACTTGTATTTTGACATTCTCTTGTGAACTGTTGAAATTATGATCACCTTCAACTGTCCCTGATACCTTACAACCTGGAACAGTGATGCCTTTTCCAGATAATGATACAACTTCCAGCTGTCCCTTTTCCTTAATAATATCCTGTACCTTTCCAGCCAAGGATTTTTCATCCATTTCTTGCATTGATGACACAGAAAGACCCTTGTTTACTGGATCAGGTGTCAGGTCTCTCAGATGTGGCTTCAATGAATTGTCAATCTTATTCTGGTTAGGGGACCATGTCAGGCAGCAAATCTTTCCCGACGAGCTTTTGAAATCTGCCTTGGAGAGCTTGATCTTTGGTACACTCGGATCAACACCTGTCACCGGCACAAGTGTCACCATCTTGAGTGACTTATAAATATCACTTGTGTCGTTAGCTGATGAGTAATTAGACAAAGATGATGACAGATGGCAAGGCTCAAAAGTATGATTATTGACAGAAGAGAGAGGAGCTAGAGTATGATTATTGACAGAAGAGAGAGGAGCTAGAGTATGATTATTGACAGAAGAGAGAGAAGCTTGAGTATGATTATTGACAGAAGAGAGAGAAGCTTGAGTATGATTATTGACAGAATAGAGATAAGTATGATTATTGACAGAAGAGAGAGAAGCTTGATTATTGACAGAAGAGACAGGAGTATGATTATTGAGTATATAAGCAGAGGATGAGACAGTCACCCCAGTCATTCCATGTAAGGACACAGTCTCACCCGAACGCTCAAGGTTTTCCCTTGTGTCACCCTCCAATCCCGGGAAAACCTCCAAATTTGACTCCCCACTCATACCAGGCTCCTGAGTACCACTGATGTCAGTGTGTAGACTCCCAGGACTCCAACAGGAGAGGCAAGTAAAATTTCCACAACCACAGTTCATATAACCCGACTCCCCACACATTAAACTAGAAGAGATCAATGTAAAGTCGAAACTTTTACAACTTGCATCTACTTGCACGTCAGAAAGGGTCATCAACTGGTTATTTATGTCATCACTAGACCCACATTCTGGCAGTCCCTTTGCATGCGCCTGGCATGAAAAATTATCTCCCATTATGCAAGCCAAACAAGGACCAGCCACCTCACTTACACTGAGTCTCTGACGCAGGATTGGACTTCCGTCGGAGCTTGTCACAAGGGTAGGAGAGGGAGTAGTGATGTCAATGGAGTCGGAAGTTTGGGCTTCTGATTGATAAGGGTAGGAAAATACATAATTAGACATGCTATCACAACCTGATGCAACCCTAAACCCTTCATTATTATACTGGGGACACACATTCCACATATCATCAACAGTCACACTGGACTTGAGCTGCTTGACACATTCATTACCCATTACAGGTGTTGTGCTAGATGGCCTCTGGCTTGAGGTCCAACCGCCTAAATAATGACTATAAGGAGGTTCCATTTGAGACACTGTTACACACTCATTAATCCTTCCACTATCTCTCTCGGTACCCATTAAACACGCATCATTTACATACTGCTTATATTCATTTCCGACCCAAGGAGATGCCCCAAGCTGGCAATAAGACCTACCGGTTTCTTGGTCGTGTACAATAAACTGATCCTGTTTATATTCTACATGAGACTCTGCAGAATCTTTATTCAGAGTGTTACCCTCCTCATCAATACTTTCCAAATGACAACTATAGCCTGAATTTGTCTTGTTGTACCTATCACACTTATCATTCAAATCATTTGTAACTACACCTATCTCAATTGGTTCAAGGGTCGCAGGCACACTGTTTGTGTTGTTCACATTAGTTGAATCAAATGATGAAATGCTACCGACTTTGGCTGATCCTACACAATGATGAGATGCTGATTCAGTCTTTGTAGTTCTGTACATATGATTAAATTGTTTTTTTTTTTTGGGGGACATATTCAACTTGGGTTTTCTACGCCGTGTCCTTGGCGCTCGCCTAGGATATGGCACCTTAAACTGATCGATCAACCCACCACCAGAAGAAGCGGAGGATGACGGTGGAGTTGTCTCTCGGAGGAGACCGGCAAAACTTGCAGAAGTTGTGTGGAGGGTGGATTTGGTGTGTGAAGTGTCCTTTGATGCAGTGGGAGTTGTCAAGTGGAAGCTGTCGGAGGGCGGGGTCGACGGGGAGTCCCGCCGCAATGCTGACAGATGCAGGATCCTTTGATACTTCTGACGTGAGAGTGGAGCCAAAGACCCAAGTGGGATAGTGGCCACAGACGATGGCACAGGTGACGGGATGGAGCACGGTACAGGGGAGAAGGGGGACAGCAGGTCCTGTGTGGTGCCCCCTACTGTTGCCTGCTGGCGTGAGGAAGAGAAAAAGCATGCAGAAAGAAAAGGATGCTAACAAGAAAAGCATTGCAGGCAAGTTGTGCACCCTCAACCACTCCAGTGCAATGTGCACATTGTTTCACAAATTTGTTTACACCTACTGACCTCCCTCCGTTGGTGCAGCTACACCCTATAATCAGTGCCTCTCCAGAACTATGTGTTCTTTGACCATCTACAACCAGCTTGTACTAGTATTAATCACGTGTTCACTGCCCTAATAATGAGCTGTACTATAACACAGCCAACCACCTGATATGCCAAGCAGCTATCTACTACATCACTACACTACCCTAGTGAACATTTGTACTGTGCAGTAAACCCCTGATACAACAGACTAATTGGGGGGAAGGCCTGTCAGTTAAAGATGAAAGTCTGTTATATCCGAAACCGGAATAATAACGGACTTGGTCCGTTATATACTGCACCAACTTAGTCCAAAGTGACAATGTGGAGTTGCAAATGTTGCACAGTAATCCAGTTCTTCTCTTACACAGCTGGTGAAGAGGTGATCACAAGGTGGGAACAGTACAGGCATAGGTACTGTACTACACTGTGCTTTATGTATTGTATTTAACATTTACTAATTGTACACTTAAAGATACAGTTATTGTTTACCGTACTGTACTGTATTAACACTGTGTACACTTTTCACTACCAATACTCACCATCACTCATTATCACCACCAACACCACTACCAACACTCACCATCACCACTACCAACACTCATCATCACCACTAACATTAACCATCAACTGGTGTTTACAGGAAAACAAAGCATTCAAACTGGGACGATGGAGTGGTGGCCTGTAAGCCAGCAGAATAAACAAAGTTGCTCTACACGTTAGTAACACGTACTCGTACAGTACTGGTTGGTTGTAAGTGGTGGGGTTGGTTGTAAGTGGTGCAAGTGAACAGCTGACTTGTATTATGAATTTCACCATTTTATCCAGTAAAAAAATAACTTGGGTCATAAACATTCACTATAATATGTGGAAATTAGTCATATAAAGAGTGGCTGTGTCAAGCAAGTTGAATGATATCGGGAATTTTTTTTACACAAGCAGGAGATTGCTGATTGGCTGTGAGCGTACATGGGTATGTTGCTCTCATCGACAGAGACACTGCAAAAAAGCATGACTTGTCGACGAGCCATGAGTGTTCTGTCTTGTAACTTCTGCCGTGTATTATGAATTTTCATTTTTTTTTCTAGTAAAAGACAACCTCAGGAGAGGACCAACGAGCTCTATAATGAAGCAGTGTTATGCAGGATAGTGCAAAAAGGGATATTACTTTAATTATTTATGATCATTTCTACAGTACCTGTATATGAATGGACCCCAAGTCCATAAATTTTTACCATAATGGACCCGAGTCCTTAATATATGAACGGGTCAGAGTGTCTGTTAAAGCCAAGGTCCGCTGTAGACGGTGTCATGTCTGTTATATCGGGGGTTTGCTGTACAGTGAACCTTCAATAACACATGACCATGCAAGTGATACACCAACCATGTCCTCACCCTACCTAGTGAAGAGTTGTCCACAGCCATCAAACTGATACTGAACTCAAACCTCCTGTTCACTACACCTCTATACTGTACCAGTGAAGAGTTGTACTGTACCTACTATACATGATCATATGTATGATCCCCTCAACATTTTATCACTGCCCTTCCACACTTCCCTGATAAGCTGAATTGTCTAGCAAACAAACTTGAAGAAGATGGATTAACTGACTCATCTGCATTGAAGAAAACGGTTACAGATTTTTATGACACACGTGTTCAGTATTTAGGCCAGTGGTCAGGTCACTTGCAGGACTTTGCACATATGCAGTGGGCTTCATTTAAGCCAATACCAAAATGGCAAGACATTGAGAAAACAATGGATTTTGCTGCAGAAAAAAAATCTATGATTTTGATGCCGAGTTATTTGACGAGTTTTGCTGTTACAAGTCATATTTCTGAGGAAAATGTGTCAGAGTGGAATGCAGCTAAGTTACCTACAGACCAGCGCTGGGTAGAAATGTTCACTCACTTTCAGGACAGAGATATTACCCACCAGAACATGTTAAAATTGGTTCAGTTTATTCTGTGTCTTCCTGGAACAAATTCATCCACTGAATGTATTTTCTCTCAAATGAACAAACTGTGGACATTCGAAAAATCACAATTAAAAGACCCAACCCTCAAAGCCTTACTAGTCATGAAAGTTAACTTGAACCAAACCTGTCTGGAATTCCACAATATGCTATGATCAACTCCAGGGATCTTAAAACAAATCTTATCCAGTGAAAAATATGAGCATTAGAAGGTAAGTAGGCAACTACCATTGTTATGTACAATTGTTTTGGTTTTGGTTCAAGTATAACTGTATAATCGGTATTGGTGTATGGGTTGTAGTGTTTTTCTTTCATGGTTTTGGTATATCCCACTTTTAGCTCCAAGACATATGGTCACTTTATTCATGTTATAATCACCATCTGTCCACAACATATATTCTTGACCTATCATCATACATAACAACAATAGGTAGCATGCATTTTGTACAGTCAAGATGCTATGCTTATAATATCAGCAAGTGAAACTCACAAGATATAACCCAACCTTATGGTCCAGCTGATGATGCTTTATCAAGAGATAGTACTTTGAGGCAAGGCATTGCTTACAGAATAATGAAAACTTCTGGCAAAAGCATAAAATATGCAGCATATATATTCTGGAGGAGATGGTGAACAACTGCACTTCATCATGATTAATCTTAAAATTAATCTAAGCTCCACACGTACTCAGAAGAAAGACAAAAACCACCCAGAAAGTTCAAAGCATATTAAAATCCTTGTGCCATGCTCTTCAAAGGTGAGGCGCTCCTCCCACTGCCATTCTGTCTGGTCCTTGAGATATGTTATGGACTGCCAGTTAATTGAGAACATCCAAAGGAGGGCAACCAAATTACCTCATAAAGCAAGAAAAATAAGAACCCCTTCAACTGCCTAGCTTATACTACAAATGGACAAAGGGTCATGTATTAGAAGCTAATAAGCCCCTTCAAGAACATTACTCAGTCAAGTGTTCATAACGGGGGCTAGCATAAGCCAAGCCCACCCCACTGGCGATCACAGTTTCAAGTTAAAAAAGCCACAAGTACAGAAAATTATCAGCTGACTATTTTGCAGGAATAGCTGTAAACTCTTGGACTAATCTGTGATGTCACCAAGTGCTAGTTCATTTAATATAAGAATTGACCAATGCTAGTGCATGTTCAGGTACATTCTAGGGTACAGTACTTACTAACAGTGCATAACAGAGCTTGACCAGCTAGATAAAGTAAAAGTAAAGCGTGAGTAATGTGGCTGACTGGGGTACCTTTGGATGTCACTGAATAGTTTTCTCTCCTCTCTCTACTTTATTCAACAAAAAGGTTTTACTGCTTTCAGATGAAATTTTTACACTTCCACACGTTGTACAGCAAGAGCGTGTAAACCTCATCTGTGAAACCAAGAGCTAACTTTTTCAGATTCTTGTCAATTTCTTCTGATTCCATTCAACCACATTTTTCATAATAACTTTTTTCTAAACATATAAATCAATTAACTTCTTTTCCAATTATCCATCTCCACTTGACCCAATCATCACACCATGTCCACCAAGATATACCACAATGCCATAACATTTTGTTTTCCATGCTCCAGATCTCTCAAATGGCTTAGTGTTTTTACAATAGAATCCATCATTAATAATTGTTAAATGTAGAATGCTTAATAGGAGGTAAACCACTGGGTGCCCCCTTGCATCACGTTTGAACACCAAAGCAGACACTTTTTTTAATTATCAGTACAAATAGTCAAATTCACTCGAGAAGTAATGAAATATTAAAAAAAACAAAAAACAAAAAAAACAGGACCATTATAGCAATACAAAGTACATGAAATATCTAAAGATGCCAATTGCTGCCAAGACAGCTAAGCACAAGATGGAATATTTTGCTGAGGTGTTGTGTTGTGTATCTGGTGTTTTGATTGATTGTTTGGCAAGTAGTATCCCCCATTAATAATTTACAAATGATTATTTATATTACAACATAAAAATATACACTAATGTATACACACACAAGGCACAGACACATACTCTATAAAAGTTACACTCCTATATACAGTACAGTACACACAAGCATTCCTCCTATGTACTACACATATACACATACAGTCTACTGTACTGTACTGTAGTCATACACACTAATACATAGACAAATTTGCACAGTCATATTATTCTTTACTCCTATTCACAACTGCTAGCAAAGAGGGTACAGTATACGTAAGTCCTACATATAGTGTCCAATTCCCGCTCTGTAAAAGTGGGTTGGTAATAGGAAGGGAATCTAAATACAGTAGTCGTGAACTTGGTTCAAATCTGCCATCAGGTAATCAAGGTTAACCAATGCATGTGTGGAAAATGGCTTTAAAAGGGTGGTGGTGATGATGACACACTCTAAGAGATAAATATATATTTATACATGGAGAGCTACACAGTTACATCTTAATCTACATTAAATCATGTACACAACAGAATAAAAATATATTTTAGAGACCACATATATAGTGGAACCATACAAGCACGGACACACTCATTTGCACAATGTTATCATAAAAACATACTCTTAAACAAGCAAACATTCACTCTGTTATATCCAGTACCGCTACACACACAATCACATGAACCCATACACATACAAACTTACTTGCAGAGACCCTGGAATAATGTTACAACCCCACTGAGGTGACCTGGTGGTGTGTAAAGTCTGTGTGTTGAGTAGCTAAGTGGTAAGATGCGGTCAGGTCATGCTATCATGTCCCTGGTGACCCCACACATCATTACTGGGTCAGAGAGATGACCTGACCACAGCCCATCTGTGAGTGGTGTGCTGGATAGCAGTCATCTCCTTTCAATTACGCAATATCCTTGGAAATCCAGAAATCAGTTACCTGGGAGCCTCATAAAACCAGCGAGTTTGAAAAAAAAAAAGCCTTATTCTGGAAAGTCATCAACTGGTTTCACATTTGGCAGGATTTCCTGTGATGCTGAAGACTTGTACCACAAAAAGAGCACAAGTTCAAATCTCAAACACTCTAGACATGTGTAAAATACAGTACTATACCTGCACTAAACACTTCATTATCGAATTTCAATGTTTTAGTTGTACTGTAATGTATTATATAATGTTTTAGTCCCAGAATGGAGTGGTAGATGCCAATTTTTGCCTGGCACAAGAACTATGTTTTCTTGTATATATTTTGGTTATGAATAAGGTGGGCTAGTGATGCTTATGCATGTATTCAGAGATAGTGGCATTTATACATGTACTCACAGCTTGTGGCATTATTAAGTGTACTCAGAACTGGTGGTATTTATACTGTACATGAACTGGTGGCATTAGTATATGTACTCAAGAGATGGTGGCAATTATTCATGTACAGGTCTCTTCAAGACTTACCACCCCATAGCAGTCCTCCCAGCCTTGAATAAGATACTGGAGAAGCTAGCATGTAGAAGACTAAATTCCTTCAGCAATGCCAATAACATCTTTACAGACTCCCAGTTTGGATTTAAAGCTAGAAGATCGACTGAGAGTGCTCTGTTATCCTTTACTAATGACAGCTTAAATTCCTTTGATGACAGCCAGTTCACAGTCAGTATATTCTTGGACCTCTCTAAAGCCTTCGATACTGTCGACCAAACCATCCTCCTTTAAAAAGCTTGAATATTACGGCATTAGGGGCCTGTCCCACAATTGGTTTACCTCATATCTGTCCAACAGGATTCAGTATGTCTGCTATAATAATCACCAATCTGACTCCTCGCCAATCTTGTATGGCGTCCCCCAAGGTTCCATTCTCGGTCCAGTACTGTTTTTGTTGTACATAAACGACATAGTCCACGCCAGCACACTCATAAAATACAACTTATTTGCAGACGATAGTAATCTCTATGCCAGCAACTCAGACCTCTATTCCTTGATGAGAACTATGAACACTGAATTGACTAAAGTCAGGACCTGGGTAATACGCAATAAATTGACCTTAAACCTTGAGAAACCCCACTACATGAACTTTCACAGAAGGAAAAACTTACACCCAGACTTGGACCCCCTGTACCTTGGTAATACAGTGCTCAAACACGAACCAAATACTAAATTCTTCGGAGTTATTGTTGATGAGAATCTTAACTGGAAAAAACACATACAAGTCATTCACAGTAAAGTCAATAAACAGTGCGGTATCATGTATCACACTCGACAGTCACTCACTCTCACAGCAATGAGAGAAATCTATCATGATCTTGTTTACCAACACCTGATTCACTGTCACACACTATGGGGGGCCTCTGGCTCTTCAAAAACACAATCCCTGATTACTGCACAAAAGAGAGTTGTACAGACAATTACCTACTTGAAAAAAACAGATCACACAAACGAAAAATTTGCTAAATCGAAAATTTTAAAATTAGAAGATATTAACACCTACTGCTGTGCCCTCTTTGTTAACAAATCTATCAATCACTTGCTTGACAATAATTATTTTCAGTTCCGGAATAATCAGATACAACTTAAGGCACCCAGAGCTACTAAGACCACCCCCCATGCGCTCCTCTCAGTCCCAGACCTCCATAAAATATCATGGAGTGAAGGTGTGGAACAACTTACCCCCACCCATCCGAGCAAAGACTACGCTCCCTTCCTTTAAATCATCTCTTAAAAAATATCTATTGTCTAAGTATTAATATTTCTTGTAATACCTACTATATTTACAGTACCTGCTTTTATTGTACCATCAAAACCATTTTATTGGAAATTATCATGTAATTAGATATGAAATTACCATTGCAATAAATATATTTGCCAAAAAAGCATCATCTTGACAGCTCTGTTCTCTTGTTCCACCTTAATACTGTACAGCCCATGTTGTACTGCTTCCCTATTATATTTATGATTTTCAATTCCACTGTAATTTATGTATATGCTTATAATATAAATAGAAAATAAAATGAAATAAAAATAATAAATAAATAAAATAAATAAATATTGAAGTGATAACAGTGGTAACATTCTGAGATGTTCTTATTACCACCATGCTATTGTACTATTCCAGATGATGCTAAATGTTGCATAATACTTCCTTGAGATAAATGTATAGTACAGTATATACAGTATCAGGTGCCTACAGTAAAGCTCAGGTTCTCAACTGACTCAGCCATGTTAATATTGTTATTATTATCCACTCTCTATCCGTGTTTTTCTGGTTAAATAAACTGTTTCAATTCAAATTCAATACAGTATTCAGCTGGTGGCATTACTACATGTACCCGGTTGTGATGATAGCATAACATACACTCAGGGCAGGTGATGCTATTTCGTATACTGAGGAACTTGAATTGTACTGTATGCATCTTAAGCTGCTTCGTGACTGTCCGATCATCTCTCAGTCATTAACTGGTTATGACTGTTGTGGTTCACGCGAGACAATAATTTTCATTTATTTTTACGAACACAGCGATAAAAATAAATTAAAATATTAAACACATACTCATTACATCACCCACCCTTCCTCCCACCCACCCTCTCTCTCACCTACAGTCCTGCCCTCCCACCCATCTACTTAATATACTGTACATCCTAAGTGTAACTACAGGTTTATCTTTCAATATTTGTATATAACAATCAGCAATTAATGATTAGAAGAAACAACAAAAGCAACCAATTTTCTTACATGCACCACAAAACAGACAACCCATGTAAAATACAAGAGTTCCTCAATAAGACTTGAAACAACAGTTTACATGTGCAAAAGTGGCCAAAGTGGGTTGAGAGATGCACAACTAGGCAAATAATTCAAAACATATAAAGGTATTCTAATATTGTATGGCATATTCACAATAAGTCTACTCTCATAGCTTAAAAAAACTAGAAAAACTTGCTAAAGAAAAATTAATCACTAAATTTATATATATTATTAAGCTTAAGCAGTGTTGGAAGGCAGTGAATTACATACAACCAAGAAACTCACTTTAGCTGCAGCAGAGGGAGTGGTTTGTACAGAACACCTGCACACACATAATTATAAAGCAAGCATTATCATCATCCTATGGCTGAACTAAATACCCCTCAGTGCTGCCAGCCTAGGTGAGTCTCCTGTGTTGGGGGATACATATCTTAACAATTGCTACAACAAAAACTGGGTAAATCTCCTGCAGGAGGGCTCACATAACCTGACCAAGGCTACAACAGTACACACATAGTGATGCTTCACTTTGTACCCACACCAACAATAAACTATTAAAGTCCTTGTGACAAAAATTGAAAAATTCCAAACCAGTTCTGGTAAATAGCTATAGATGAGAGCAACAACTGACCACTGAACAAATGCATAAAAAAAAATTCTAATCACTTGAATTTAAACTAACTGTGGGCCGTGGTTCAATACATGCTAATAAATGTTGTAACCTCGTCATCACCAAAACAAAACCAAAACTCAATAAAACCATTACAAAAAACTGGCTAGGATCTGTGACTTACCCTGGGCTGGCTAGTTAATGATTCCTCTGCATTACCACCAACGAGGGTATCTCTAGAGCTCACAGTCGACACGAGGGGCGAAGTCAAGGTTGTCGAAAAAGCTGAAAGGCCAGACGAAAGGTCTGTAGCGAGGCTCCTCATCTTTGGGTAGCGGCGAGACTCTGTTTTTCGTGTGTACTTACGCTTGAGAGAAGTGCTCGGGGAAACTTGAGGAGTGCCTGTTGGAAAGGACATAAAAACTGAATTCAAAACAAACACTCAACACACAGCATCTCTATACCATCTGCTTCTCACCACCACATCAACTCGTCCTTTACCCTGTTGCAGCTTTAATCATTCCCACACACTTCTTCATCTTCTTCACATCTATCTCTGTTTTCTCTACTGAGGCATGTAACATATCTCTGGTAGATTCAATTTTCTTAATGATAGTTATTTCTCTCAGCTAATATACAGATCTCATGTTTCCTCCTACCTTCAACTACATCTTAACTAATGCATCATATTACTACTACTGTATATCAATTATTGACAAAAATATTAAATGTATGATAATGTTTTTCAATAAATCTCGGCCTTTGTTTTGCCCAGTTGTAAGTAACATTGCCGTACCATTAAGTAGTGAAGGATTTACACTACAAACAGCACTGAAACAGAGTGTTTAAACTGAACCGAAAGAAGACTAAAGTACAAGCTAAAACGAATATCCAAGTATCAAGAGGGAAGAAGAGTTGATCCAGAAGAGGAAGGCAACACAACACAAAATGATGATCCCAAGTCTATAATATTCCTCTTGCCAAGTATAAAGTATGATCTTTTATGTATACTATATGTTCAGGTGAGATAGACAGACAGCTAGACAGATATTGTGATTCATACAACTATATCCTTCTGTTAAATCTGAAGAAAATTTGATGAAAGTCAAATAATAAATTACCTCCTGTTGACCGGGGTGTACTGGAGTTAGACAGTGTGGTGTCACTCAGTGGAGTGGAATTAGCACTTGGTGGATAAGATGAATTGGGTGTGGTCAGGGCTGAATCCCCGCCACTATAGTTAAGGCTTGGTGAGGAAAGAGCCGACACTCCCACGGGTATTTTGACATTATTTCCACCCATGCTGATTGGAGTACCTGGCAACAATATGAATAACAATCATGAGTATCAAAAAAAGTCAGCTTAATGCAAATGTGAGTATGTACTGAATGCATTCACCAATCCGTTGATGAAATGCTCAAAATGAAATAAAGAAATAGAATTTTCGAAAACCCTGCCCAAAAATTAAGCCATCTCCCTCCATGAAAATGTAACAGTGGCAGTGGGTTCCATATGCCTAAAAGCCAAAGTGGAGCAGTGCAGATACAGTACACATTGGACAAAGTGTTTTTCCAGTACATAAGGAGGAAGAGTGGCTGGTACTGAACTTAACCACAATCCACTTCCACAACTGTTAAGTTAGGCAGGTACTCATTCACAACAGAGTGAACTGGGGGTGCCCAGGGAGGGAATCAATGACTATTACAATATGAAGTGAGCACTGCATTCACTCTGCTGCCACACTCCTTGGTATGATAAGAATAAGGAGTGGGTCCCATAGGCATAATTGCCCAACAGTAAGTGTGGACACAGCACACTTTATACTAAGCCTTTCAGTATGCAAGGAGACAGTGTGAACAACACTGCAGTCTCTGACTTCACTTTCCTATCTTTAAAATTAAGTATCCGGTTACAAGTGTTTAAAATTATTATGCATGTGAGCACGTGGCATTGTTTATACCCACTAATGTCTGTGTAAGTGCAAATGTGAATACATGTCTTAAAGTTGGTATAAGCTAATATATGAGGCGCCAAGTGCGACAAGGTACCAAGTGCCACCCCTCCCAAAATTGAGTTATACAGTAGTATTATCTGTACTCCCGAACCTTTCCTCTATCTGCAGAAACACAAACTGTCCTGGTAGCACAATATTTGTAAGGCTGAGAGCCATATTAGTGAAGGTAGGTAATAGCGTCTCTACAGCGTGTGATCTGCGCCTTGAGGACTGAAGGGGAGAAGGGGACAAGCATCTGTGGCCCCAATCGTAGCCTCTCTCTCTCTCTCTCACAGCGACTCATTTATTTTCTGGCTTCTTAGCTAATGGGAGTCCATGTTTCTATAAAAATGTCATAGGAATGCTATGTAATAACACTCGAACCTTTTTTTAATTTACAACTGGCAGAAAGGAGGGAGGGAAGGCCACTGAGAGAAAAATAAACTGAACAGAGAGGAGGGACGGCAAGGAGGGTGGGAGTGAGGGCTGGTGGCATGTGGCGTGTCACGTTCCTCAACAATGTATATTAATGAGACTACAAACACTACCCATCTAAAACAAAGCAATTTTTATCTTTTCAATTAATATGACTTTAGTACAGTATCTGCCAAACCAGCTTTAAGAGCTCTACACACTGCCACTTGAATGAACTCAATATCTTCATTGGTTCAAAAGTTACGTCCTTTTGAATTATTCCAAACTTTACGAGCGTTTTTCTCGAATGTGATTTTTGGTACCTGGCACCTTGTCGCACTTGGCGCCTCATATACAAGCCCAATAAGTACTGGTACAAAAAAATTCTCATACTTGGTCGTGAGATTTTTGCAGGTGATGGGGGAGCAGAGCCATCCAGGGAACATCCAGTTGAAATCTTCCTTTTCCTCGTGCCTTCCTTACGTTGAGTCTTTGGAGGCAATGGGTTGGTGAAGGAGGATGTAAAGGAGGTGTGGGGGTAAACACCTGAAGATGAAACATGTTGGGTCTGAGAGGGGCAGGTAGAGTATGATGAATTCATGGAGCCTCCATTGTTTTCATTCAGCAGGTGACATAAGAAGTCTCCAATTTCATCCTTTAAAAGAGAGAAGGAAAGAAATACATACACAGTATATTTGAGCCCCATCTGTCTCCTTCTCACGAGCTAGTTTCATAGTTGTCACCCGTGTCCAGTCATAAACACACCAGGAACATCAGTAGTAATACCTTGCAGCCTTCCCTTTACCATTCTAACAACTGGCTTCAGGATAGTAAACATTCACAATCAACATCATCAGTACAAAATACACTAAGTTGTAAAGTTATATTTACTCACAGTAGTAACAATCATTACAACTTTTCAGCTCCAGTCATTTGAGAACAAAATAAGTTGTTAGAGACACAGATATATTTAAGAGAAATAGATAAAAATAGAGAGATAGCAGGTCAAACTATACAGGTACACAAATTACGGACATGAACAGTTGTGGAGGATGTGGGGAAGGAAGGGGCCGAGACATAGCTCTCAGCCCCTTTGGAACTGTTAGAATTCCTAATGGGTAAATGAAGGCTGTCCTAAGTTACTTTTTTAAGCTAAACTGACTGTAAAAATAAAGAATAAAACCATCCAAACAAAAAATATCAAGGTCTATCAAATATGGAGGTGCACAGTTTCATTGCTGGTACGATGAACGATATTGGTATCCTATAATGTTGATTAATTGTTGTAAACTACTGTAGTTTTCATACTTTTTGAGAAATAATTCTTATAATTTTCTACCTTATGTGTCAAGTAAAATTATGGAAATACTGTACACAATTAAAAAAATAAATAAATAAATAAATAAAAAATTCCCCCATATAGAACAAAGACATACTATAATGATTCTATAACAAGTTGGTAATCTAATTCTGGGATTAAAGATGACAGACAAACACACAAGTATACTTACCACTATACATCTATCAACCATAGACTGTGTAACACCCTCCAGATGGCGCTTCTGACAAGACAAACGAAGATGAGAATCAGCCCCCCCAACAACCACCAGGCCAGTCTCGGCACGGAGGCGCACACGCAGGTCCTCAACATCATCCACACTGTTGGGAAATTGTGTGAGTGAGAGAGTATGTAAGCCAGAATAAATTACTGAGTACCTAACAGTCCCCTACAACTGTGGTCTCTAAACCTCAATCTATCTGAAAGAAAATGTGGTGAGCATTACAATATTCTAATGAGCTCCACAGTGATTAATTCAGAAGTGGGTCACCAGTACACGAATACACCTGTATTAAAAAATGTGAGGTGTAGTGATCTTGGGGTGTGGAAGGTAATTATTGTTTTATTTAACACAAGATGGTGTGTAGGAAACATATAGCGAGTAAACAGGAGTGTGTGATTAATGTGTATTGCCCAAGGAATGATAGGATGTATAAATTATCTTAAGTGTGTGTGTGTGTGTGTGTGAAGATCTAGGGTAACATAACAGAAGATTAACCAACCTTCAGGTTAGGCTGCCTAATTACACTAGTACACCATAGATAAGAAAGATAGAGATACACAATTTAACTGAACAATTGGAAGTGAGTGTGTGCTTTACATTTAAAGAGTTGTACAGTACATCTTTTCTGGATATGAATGTAAAGATGCTATAGGTTAGGAAGTTCACTCATTCCAATATATTATACACATGGTCAAGAATCTAAAATTCCTTACCATAATAATGTGGTAAGAAGGGTCTTACTTTTATTTTCACACTCATGATCCACAACACCCTCAAGGAATGTAACCCTCATGGATATGGAAGATTTACTGTACTGTACAAGCCAGTAACAACAGGACACAGCAGACAAAACACAGCACTGTATATTGTTTCATAATGCTGCTCATAAATTGTCTTTGATCATCATTAGATCCTATACTGATTAAGAGTTTATGTTTTTTAAATGATTAGAGGCAAATAAATCACCAGGCTTTATACAGAACCTGTGCTCAGATGTTTTGTATCTTAGAATAAAGAATACAGTACATACATAAATGTGATCCTGTCATGCTCTCACCTGACATTTGCAGCCTTTTCGCCGATGATGAAAAGAGTTGGAGTTCGACAATCAAGAAGAGGATCATCAGCCTCCCCACGTTTGCCTGAGGCACCTGTCATAGGGAACCCCAGACAAATATTGGCTGTCACTGTCTCCAACATAGACACCTGTGTATTAAGAGAAAGATTCAACAGTTAACACTTGATCTGGAAATCTCACATTTGGCTGTGACATATCATATAAGGTAGTAATTTAATAAAGAAAATTTATTTTCAGTTGAATGAGACTCGTACCAAATTGAATGCAATGAAGAGTAAGAAAAGAAGGATCACACAGATTAACTCCGGCGTTCTATGACATACCTAAACTGTAGTGCTGTGTACGACTCTCATATATGTTCTTGCTCACAACAAAACTCAGCTGCCATTCATGCATATAAACCAAGTAAAGTGTTCAGAAGAAACAGATTGAAAATGAGATTGAGGCAATAACTTTTCACATAACTTCAAAATTATTGTAAATCATTCTTACTCAGTCATATTACCCAAAATATCACTTTACATCATTAGAGCTCATCTCTGGGTATTTCTTATTACAGAATTATTAATGACTGTCTGTAGCTAATTAATCAGTATCAGTCTCATATAATGATACTCCTCTTGTCCTCCTTAGTGTACATAAACCTAATACTGTATATAAATTTAAATGTTGATATGGATGCACCACTGAACAGCTAATTTGTCCAAGGGGCATAATTGCATTCAAAGTTAACCAATTTAATGCTTATTTGAATAGTTAACTCAAATCAAGTTCAGGAAAACTGCAAATCTCTGTACAGTATATATCCACTGGACTCTACAATGAGCACAGTTAGATGATACAGTACCTTGCTTTCTCCAGAGATGACAATTGAAACACTCGACACACAAGTCAAGGTAAAGAGGTACAGTATGCAATAAATGGCCAGCATTAACTTAGCAAATTAAATATAAGATATAACACACAAGACAATTAATATCCCCAAGGCAAATGATAATTTGATAAATACATAATGAGACACAGATGAAAGAGATAGAAAGATATGCATTTCTTACATGGCAGGCAATAACAGCACCTATCCCCCATCCAAGGAGCACCACAGGACTGCTGGGGTACTGACTCTTGCACTCCACCACACGAGCTCGCACCTCACTCAGGATCTGCTCTAGCACCATGCTTGCTTCATTGTTCTCTGTAAGAAAATTTAAATACAAGTTCTCATCATAATTTTACATATTAATCAACTACAGCACTGATGGTTTTTCTACAATGTTGGTCTACCCAAATTCAGTCAAAATGAAGGCACCACTGATAGTTACAAAATACAATAGCTACAGGGACATTCATATATCGTCTTGTTCAAAGAGAATAGTCATTAAGAATGACTAAGGTGAAGGTGAGGACTTGGTAAAATATGACAACTGAGCACCACACATTATCTGATACAATCACAACATAAACAACCACCTGCTTATCTAGAAACAGTGATGTCAAATATGTAAGTGGCATTTCAGTTGACATTGGAATTATTTCTTCAATGGAAAGTTGCCTCACAGCGTGTTTTTATACACTGAACATTGTCACAACAGCTTACCATCACACACCACTTGCTTAATCTATGCCCGATCTTTCTATTTCTTTCTTAATACCAAGGCACACACACATTTCTACTTAGGCTGAAGACATTCCTCCTGCCATTACAAATATACACTGTTCACCAGCATGACATACCAGGGGTAATCATAACAGGTACTGTCTTTGCCATGTGCTGCAGCTGAGCATTGAAGAAGCGTATTCTGCGGGGAGCCTGGGGGATGCTGGAAGGTGGACCACTGGGCACCTGTACGATGATTACAGAACCATCCAGTTTCCGCTGTAAGGTCACAAATGGGTAAGAAAAAGATTTGTTAGGCACCATAAAAAATTTAACACAAGGTATAAGTTGATAAGTAATTCAAAGTTAATGTCAGAGTAGGATAAGATACAATGAGTAGCTGTGGTAGTTCAATAGTTACTTCAACTGGATAGATGAAGGTTAGGTTAGGATCAATAAGTGAAATTTGTAAAAAATTAAAAATAAAAAAATACATAAAAGTCAATTGACATACCTGCCTAAAACATCAGTTAGATAAGTTATTAGTTACACCACAGAAAGATGACCTTTAAGAAGTAAAAGTGGTGGGGTAAACAGCTCCCATGTCCATAATATTCCTATTACAAATATGTTGGGACATGATCATTCTGAGTAAGTTTTGGGGGTACAAGACACAGTTTAATATTCCTACTCAATGTTAAACTATCTGTCATCACAAATATAAACATTTGTATTGTCACATTCTCTTACAGTTCGCTCCCTCATAATAATTCTGTAATATTCACCGGCTTGTGGTGATTTAAGGAAGGCACTGCAGGGTCCCAAGGCCGCTTCAACAACAGATTGAGGGCCTCGACACTCGCACCTCGGTGAGTGCTGCTCAGCGACACCATCTTGTCTATTAGTGTCGGGATCTTGGATTTTAATGTCTGCAAGAGAATCAGTTAAAAGATATGAAACAAAGTGCACAATTTTGTTTGGCTATTGACACATTTTGGTTCTATGAGACTATCAAGAATGTAATGCCTGACAACTACACACCTGCAGAATGTCCAGGTAAGCAGCCAGGTACGAGAGACTGAGGTGCTGGAGGAGGATGGAGTGAAGCCACTGGGTCAACTTGGAGTCCCAGTTGACTCGTGCAAGAGCCTGTCGAAACTTGGCTGAAGTTTTATCTGTAGGCAAGATAATATTTGTAATTCTAACAAGCTTTATGGTGTGTGACATGGGTGAAGTATACTGCTGGACACCTTTATGTTCAAAGCTTCTCAGGAGGGAAATTCACAAGAGTACTGTACTATCTAACATCCTCCCTAATCCTTTCTGTTATCTTTTACGACATATCCAGTACAGTACATACTGTATATCCATCATGCAGCTAAACATGATGGAAGAGCACCAGGAATCATAAAACCTACATTACACTCATTCATTCATATGTCTTATCAAGTCAGATAAAGTTCAGTAGATCAAAACTTCCTCCACATTGTTTGAATACTTCAAAGCTAATTACAATGCTTACTTAGCTGATTCATAAGACATACTTTTGCATTTTATTAATTCTTCCAAATAAAACCTACACTTCTAGCAGCAAAAAGTGCTCCTAACACTCTCAGTTTACAGTAACAGTGATCTTAAAATACGGACACCCAAACAAATGTTTCCATGAAAACACAAAATCATCAAAATTAGTTTTTACCACATTTATTAGCCCTACAACTGATGGAAACTGAGGAGAGCATGACAGTGTAGCCTTACGTGAAAGTTTGTCTATGACTGAAGATATTATTATGGGTAACAATGCATGATTTATTAAGGTCACACGTGGCGAGGAGAAAAATAAATGCAGTAAAAAAGTTGGTGATAAACTAACTCAACACTTGTGGGAGTGATCACTACAACATACCAACTAGAGCTCTACGGGTGACAGGTTCATTGTGGGAGTCTTTTAGAGCAAGACGTCCCAGGCGGTCAGAGTCCAGGATCTGCACCACCTTGTTGAAGAGGGCTGACTGTGGGTCTGTCCAACCAATTCTGAAAATACATATAGTATATAGCATTTTTTAATACTTCATTGGACTTTAAAACCTGTTGAATCTCATCATTGTGTGCTGACAACTTTCTGCAAATGTATGATGACATACAGGTGATCTATGTACAGTATTGCACATTAACATCATCATGTCATTTGACTTCTATTTCTTGTAATTAATTTTTTAATCATTTACATATGAATATTAATAAATAAAATGAAACCTACCTAGTTATTTTATCCCCCCAGTCTTCATCTTCATCTTCTGGAGTCTGTTTCCTATCTTGGCGTAGTTCTGGCTTGATCTGGTCCAACCGGGCAAAAACAACGTGGCGTTCACACTCGCTCATCACTTGTTGGGCCTTACTCAAGTCATATGGTAAGGGAGGTAGAGGGGAAGGTTCACCATCAACGTCTATGAGCTCATCATAACTGTTAACAACATTTTAGAAAAGCTTCATTAATTTTTCAGGAATCAAAATATCAAAGCAACATTAATGGTTTTGACGAAGTGCAAAAGATAAAGAGAATTAAGATAACACTAAACTGTAGGGACCTAGTATGAGTACCTCTACAGTACAGTACATGTGATCTAAGAGAAAGTTCTGTTCCCTTGGTTATGCATAAATATAGCACACTGTAGTTATTAAGATGTAACACCAAGAGACACGACACTGAACTATCACCGAGTCAATTAAAGCCTTATTCACTCTTTTTTTCTTAACAGGAGGAGCTGAAGCACTGGATAAAATGCAAGATGAACCACAGCACACATAGCTACACACAAAATAAGGAGAAATAAACCAAGTGTAGGCTGTCTATACTGACTTGACAAGGTGTAACAACAAACTATGACACTGAAACAGGTGGTGGGGAGACCAGTCTAATGTTGCCATGATGGTTATTCTATGAGCAAGAGATCTACCACATCCACTGGTAACAATTTGTGCTCAGCAACATAGAAAATTGTACAAAGAATTTCAATAAATTCACCTTCTATATCTCAACTTTCAGTGAGGTGTGTATTAGGCATGTGGTGATTTTCTGGTAATTTTTAGTTAAACATTCTAAATATCACTGATAAGACAGAACATGAAATACACACTTGGCGCTGCTACGACTTTGACGAGCACTCTTGGCCATAAACAACATCTTCCTTGGCCGAGCATGCGAGGCTTCTGGCCGCCAATTCCAAGGTCGAGCATACGAGTGGTCCAGCATCACTATATCTGGTTCACTCTCCTGGTGGATATAATGTAATTATCTATTTTAGTTATTTTATGAGTGTAATTAAAATATTTACCATTAATTCATATGATATGAAAGTACAGTATACAGTAGTATACAGTTCCTTCATATTACAAAATACACATATGGGAGTTCACTGATCTTTAATTATTCCTCAAAAGCTTGCCTATATTACAGATGGGGTTCCTAAACATGGTTGGTTTGAGACAAGAGTGCACCTATCTTAGAGTGAACCTCACACCTCTCTGCCTCTAAGCACCTGTGGAACTAGGAGTTTGAAGCAATGGTTTACTCCCAATCATCATTCATACTGAATACTGTACAAGTATTTCTTCTAGATACTAAAAGTGAAGAGAAATCTTCCAGGAACCTCAAACAGTACACATGGTGAAAATGTGTTAGTGTTACCCCAGTAATAAGATGATACTAAGACACACCTGCCCACTAGCCAGCCTCAGCACTGAGGCAAACCTGGCATGCGGGTCGCCCGGGATTCTTGTTTTGACCTCCATTGAGCTCTCGTTAAATCCTGGGCCACTTCCCAGGGCTCGTGGGGACCCAGGCCGTGAAGAGGGACATGGGCGACGGAAGGAGAGGGAGTTGAGACCTGAAGATCCAGCATGGATCTGTAAAAAAAGAAAAAATATCTTGATTCTCACTGTGTGCCCTTGAGATTACTTTAAACTGCTATTAACAATATTATTTACATTACACACATGCACATGTAATTTAAAATATGAAATAATTTGGAGATTGTGGTACAGAACACCTTCACTGTTGTCACCATGGCTTCCACACCACAGTTTATGCCCATTTGGTCTACCAACTTCCTAGTTTGTCTCCTCCTTTTCTGTCTATTCTGAAAACTTCACACATTCCCAGAGTGTCTACAGTACAATCAGTTAAAGATATCTGAAAGTTACTTTACCAAACCCAACTTAGACCAAATACAGTACAGTATGGCTACATTTCGAGAATAGACACACTGCGAATAGATACAATGGGAAGTAGACAAAATGGGATGTTACCCTTCACACTACCCTCACTGGCGATCACTGTATTATGCTGTGTAATGTAAGTTATGTGGTGATCATATTCATATTGGACCAAAAGTAGAATTTTTATATCAGTAATAATCAAAATTTCACATAACCTACCTGTACTGTAGAAGTTGCTCTGCAGTACATATACATATTAAGAATAAATGTTTATGACCTACAGTAGAGCTGTAATACTGTACCTTAAAGTGTGTTTTCTACAAAATATAAGACCATACAACTTAAGCATTATATTTTAAGTTAAGACAATGTCTAAATAATGTTATTAACCTTCTCTGTCAATAGTAATGATGTCTGAGGCACAAGTGCTCTTGAATAAAACAACTGTGATTGAGAGTAATGGCACATCTACTGCACACTTGATAATGATGGGGTCAACAAGAGACAAACATACCTTTCCAGGAGAGATATTTGAAGCACTAGTCAGGGATGTTGATGTGTGTGGCACTGATGTAAGCAGTGCCCTGACAAGGCCGTCTTTCTCCATTCTAAACCCTTTCCCTCCTCACATCTGCAGAGAACAATCAAGTAGTGGTAGCTAGGTGTAGTAATGCACACAAACTGTGATGTACAGATACAGCACAGCGACACAAACTGCAGCTCATAAATTGCCAATTTTACCCCAAATATATTTTGAAAATTTATCTTGAAGCATTTCCATACCAACTTGGAAACTACATTCATAGTTGAAATGAACAATACAGTGAAGGGTACAGTATAAATCTTAAACAGAGTGTCTGTACAGCCATGTACCACAGCTATTTGATGTAATAGCTTGCATAGCTGTTTACTCTGCAACGGTGTATGATATAGCTAATATCAACTACTAATTCTAAACTTTACTGATAGCATTTTTGTGTTTAGTATACTGTACAGTATTTGGTAATTGTGGAAGAGACAGCTAACACCAGAAGCAATCTTTTGATTTAGTTAATTTTTTCCTTAGATGTTGTTTGGATGATATTAAGTAAGAAAAATCATACGACAATGCACAGAATCTAACAGAACCTGACCTAACCAACCAAACCTACCTAACTTCCTATCCCCAGGACCCTCAGTCCCTCTGGCATATTGAGCAGAAATAACTTACTTTGATATTTGATACTAATGGAAGCAACTTTCTAGAAGTACAATTGTGTAATTTTATGTGTGTTTTTTTGTGAAAGAGTACAATCAGTCGTTGCATTGAAACACATATTTCTTCTTCACTGTCAGTTTTCTGCCACATTTTGAACACTTGCATGTGCTGCCAACTAGTCAATGTTGAAGATGAAGATGATCTCTTGGAGACTGTCTTCATCATCTACAAGCACAGATAAACTTGTGATAAGACATAGAACAACCAGCACAAGGTGGTGAGCTTGTCTCAGTCTGTTCCCTTGGCCCTCGGAGAAGAACAATAAGTACACCTGATGATACAGTTCACTTAGAATCCAATGCTACTCAAAAGAAACTGAATATGTATCCAAACTCATAATATGAGATTTGATTCCACCTACAGTATATGAATATCATCCTTTATAAATAGAATAGGTTCAAGAACCAATTGAGCTTAGTGAAAAAAAAGGGGATTGGGGGGGGGGGGGGAGAGTGCATAACCTATGCTCATGAAAACTAGTTACGTAAGTGAAACCTATAACATTGAAAATAAGAGACAATCAAACCAATATTTATGGTTTATGACAAGATGGTAACACGCAACGTCACGGAAAAAATATCGAATGATTATTTATGGTAAATAATTTATTTTTTTGCCTACAAAACACTTAAAGACAGTTTACTACAGTCATATGATCAGTTTTTCACCATGTTTTACCCCATAATTTCTTCCTTCTTTAATGCCCTGCCCACTACAGGTGATTTATGATCGTAGATAAAGAAAAAATATAATACAGGGAAAAAGTTGTTAAATCGTTTTATTAATTTTTTTTTTTTTTTAAGGGCATTAGCCCACCCAGGCACGGTTCATATTTAATGACCCACATCAAGGCCTGGGGGACGAAAATATAATACGGTATAATAAAATAAAAGAAAAAACTTTCTGGTGTTAGCCGTCTCCTCCACTAGTACTGTATCAAACATTTTTGCCCAGCAGTTTTCTTGCCCCTTGTCTGACTCTGTATGTTTTTTTTTTAATAATTAGACGAAGGTTAGGTTAGGTATAAGTTCCTTTAAAGTTATATAAATTAAAGATTACCTCAGGCACAGCATTATATCTGCAGTGTTATTTACTGACGGTATTCTTAAGATTAATAAAATAGGGTAGGGTAGGGTACATTATAGGTTATAGGGTAGGTTAGGTTAAGTTAGGAAAGGTTATATTAAGTTAGGTTATAGGGCAGGGGTAGGTTAAGTTAGGTTACAGGGTAGGGTAGCTTGGGATAGGTTAGGTTAGGTTATAGGATAGGGTAGGTTAGGTTAGGTTAGGTTAGGTTATAGGATAGGTTAGGTTATTGGATAGGGTAGGTTGGGATAGGTTAGGTTATGTTATAGGGTAGGGTAGGGTAGGTTAGGTTAGGTTATAGGGTAGGTTAGGTTATAGGGTAGGTTAGGTTAGGTTATAGGGTAGGTTAGGTTATAGGGTAGGTTAGGTTATAGGGTAGGGTAGGTTAGGTTAGGTTATAGGGTAGGGTAGGTTGGGATAGGTTAGGTTATAGGGTAGGGTAGGTTGGGATAGGTTAGGTTATAGGGTAGAGTAGGTTGGGATAGGTTAGGTTAGTCAAAAATAAGGCCATCTTAGTAACTATTATCATATAGCCTGACCACCACTCATGTGCATTAGGTTGTCATACCAATACACATATAGCATACGGCTGCCTTACTTATACCCCGCACCTTATAAAAACATTACAGTAACTTTATCTCCTACTGTTACATCTATAGCCCTAAACCTACACAAGGACTATCAATAACTTTACATAATTATCATACATTTACAACACCAAGTCATATCGAGTATCTCAATTCCCCATTCTCTTTATCAGTCATGGCATCAGTGTTTATATTTTGGATATTCAAGAAAGTAATAAACAGTTTGCTTTTATAGAATGTTTTTTGGGAAATGTTTAATGGATGTGGCTCCTTTCTGTTGTTGGGTTAGGTTAAGTTTTTTGGGTTAGGTTAGGTACAGTGCACTTCCGCAAGAAACAGATGTCAGTAATAATTTAAAAAAACGCCAAAACACACTAGAATATTTCCCCATTAAACAGTTACAAGTGTACTGTAGGTCCCCAGCCAGACACTGTATATTATCCGTTTGGTAACATAAATACAGAGGCAAACCCCATTGTGTGTACAAGTGAGGGTGTAAATTATCACTATCACCCCCTAGCCTAACACTACTATTGTCAGGTATTTGTGAAGATATTCTTAATTATTACAGAAAAAAACTCGTCCCGAAAATTTGTCCTTACCTTGTGATCACCAGATACTGTAGTACTTTATTCACTTATTTTACAAGTTTAAACTGGTTCAACTGTACAGATATACACAAAAAATGTTACAATTCATTCAAATTCACTAAAGATAGTCCTAGGAAGCTATTATATACTTAATTTCATCGGGGTTTGTTCACAGCTACCAATACATATTGGTCAATACAGTCAATTTATTCAAAACCTTACCAGCAACGCCACTTCCTGGTCTCCCCCAGGTACCATAAGCTAGTTTAACACCGACAGTCGTATCTCTTGACTGTCTATTGCTTGTACTGCATAAAAAATAAATTCTCAATGCTTTCACCTAGCGTCCATTACACACCACTAATGACTCCACTAATGGCCCTGACGTCATCTGATGGTCGCTTCTTTACCACACCAACCTGTCAGTTCACTGTGTACGGCTAAATTTTATTCAAGAGTCTAGAATAAGATGAAGGTTCTAGACATGTATATTCAGCTCTATATCTGCTTCTCTGACTACTACTACTAATAACATTTATAGCAGATGCGGTTGTGACTTTTAATGTTGTTTTATTTTTGCTTTAATCTTTTTTATTGATAATTTATACATATATAAATACAATAATATCTTTTTTATGTGTTTTTCTGGAATAGTAAATTTAAATTACATTAATTTCCATGGCAGATGCGGTGGATAGAGGTTCAGTTAGCAGTGAAGTGTAATTATCAAGCTATTATGTCACCCACAGCCAGGTGATATATTCTGTAGTTTCCTATTAGTAAATATAGATAATAAAAACTTGTTCGAATATTATAAAATGTGAGGAAAATTATCTTTCATGTGTATTGAAATATATAGATTTGTTGTTTCCGCCATGGAGGTGCAGAGCTGGAGAGTGATACCATTAATTATTATGTAATATAAGTTGACGAGTTGGTTGTTGTCTGTCATAGTAACTTACTTTAATTACAGGTATTAACCGGCTATTATAATTATATAGTGACTTAAATTAATTACAGGTATTAACGGGCTATTATAAGTGTTACTCTAATTGAGATTATTTTATATCAAGATCATATTACATGGTTGTGGGTTATTTGAGTCAACCACTAAAACATCACAAGTATACTTCAGTGACAATTTATAGTGTTAAGTGTTGATGGTGTAAAAATGAATAAAGAAAAGATAGGTATTATTATTTCTTCAGTCACCCAAGGAATTTTATGATTTTAAGGTACCACTGTTAGAGTTAGGTTGAAATAATGTTTTCCCGATGGTTTGTGATGTGTTTTAAACGATATCAAATAGGTGGATGATGAAAACGATTATTATATCAAGAATAATTACACAGCTTAACACCTGATTGGTACAGAGTAAATATGTGTACTGTATCTGGAGGCCATGACAGTACCCAGTGGAGGGGTAATACAGTATAATAATTAATTCTCGTGGAGGGATACACTAGAGATTAGGATCAAACACCATTGTCTTAGCTTGACCTAATATAACCAAACCTAACCTAACCCTCATAATATACTGGGGTTTTTTTAAGGTTAGGTTAGGTTGGCTCGTGTCTGTGGTTAGGTCAGGTTGGCTCGTGTCTGTGGTTAGGTTGGCTTGTGTCTGTGGTTAGGTTAGGTTGGCTCGTGTCTGTGGTTAGGTCAGGTTAGGTTGGCTCGTGTCTGTGGTTAGGTCAGGTTAGGTTGGCTCGTGTCTGCTAGAATCATAATTAGATCAGTGTATTTTCTTTAACTGCTGAAGGGTTGGTGACTACAGCCCATTTGTACTTTAAAAATCATATCAAGTGATTAAAAAATCTTACTTTTGGCTGCATTGTGTACTGTACTGTACACACCTTAGTGGGATCTGTTGGTATCATCAGCCCAGTGCAGTGTTATGTTAAAGTATAGTATTGTTTAATAAAAAGTAGTGTTTTAGACATCATTAAAAAGATTTCCCTGTTAAATTTTTTTAGGAAATACAGTATTTTTAATGCAGTATTGTGTATTTTATTTCAGAATGTGACTAGTGTGCTATTAGTCCATAAAATATTTGGAAAGCAGACTAGTTCCTGTTATGTAAAGAAATTGAGTCTACTTTATTTATCAGTGCATAAATATTAAGATATTATATTGCAAAAGGTGACCTGGCAAATATGCAGCGGTCACTGGTGATGGTTGTGGAGCGGCCATTCTGTTCTTATGGCTGGAGGAGCAAGTCTTGTTTAGGATTAAGGTCCTTCTATATCACACAGACTCCCAGTGTGAGGGCTATACACAGCCCCAGTGTGGTGTGCTGTTCAAACCGTGGAAAGACAAGTGACGCTCAAATATATGTGTTGCAAATGACGGGACACATTAGGTCATGCCGTCACATGTGCAGCTCAACAAAACCACCGGGAAGTAAAGAAACTAGTGACGAACCTGAGCAGAAACAATCACATTCAAACGATGGTTCACAAATGCCGAGTGGAATGAAAATAACTAATTATATCCGTGAGAAAAATCCTGAGGTTTATTCTCTGGGACAGCAAATATCAGAAAAGTCGTCATCGTTAATTAGCAGCTTACGGCAGACGAGCATCACTGCACCGGCAGGCGAAGCCGGCACAAAAAAACCTGAAGACTGGAATGACATACTAAATCGTTGGTACCAACAATATCAAGACTTTATTGGTATAACTTCTTTAAAAACTGCACAGGACAGGGTTACAGAGGTGAGTGAGCAAGCCATCACTTCCGATAGGTTAAAATACAAGTTACATTTTTCCGTTACATAAATACAGTACAGTAGGTCTGGCCAAACCAAACTACGAGTCATTCAGTAAAAGCCACAGTTTGTTTTATCATTTGTGTAGATTCACTACTATCATACAGTACATATCATTGCTACAACTTATATACCAGTTAGGTAATTACGGTAGGTCATGGTTTTATGGGGAGCAGTAATGTAAACAGTACAGTACCTTTAGACCAGGATATTTTGTTAAAAGTTAGATACATTTTCATAAAATTCAGTACAGGGGGGGAGGTGTACTGTACAAAATTATGTATTCCTATAGAAGTCAGGAGAGGCCAGGGAGAAATCTGAGAGCAGGAGGTAATTCATGTAGAGTTTGGCTAAAGGAAACCTACACAGAGTAGGGATGGCATGATAAAAAGTGGTGTGTTATGGCAGGATTGAAAACAAGGGATTAATGGAATGAATTTCATTAGTGAATTACCCATGGAAGTTTTACCACTACTGTACTGTAGTGGTAAAATGAGATGTGAAGGGGAGGGAAGGACTAGTTGTTGATGTGGCAATTACTGTAGTATTCAATTGAACTTTGGTGTATCTCACCAGATTTATTATGAGTTCTGTTGTGCTCAGATCCACTACACTTACTGTATTATCCACGTACCAAACATTGTTATGAGAAAATACAAATTTTTGTTTTTGTTTTTGTTAGCTGTCAGAAGTTTTGCATGGAGTGCAGAGTAAACGGCGGGAGCTGCAAGCAGAGATTGAAGACATCCAAGAGAAACAGGTCGTCAACCATGATCGCATCAATAAAACTGAACTTTATTCTAAGGAGCATTTTACGTTATTAGAACAGGTGTGTATAAGAATACTGTATCAGGAGCCTCTTTGTCTGTACTGTATTCAGTAAGTTTTCCACATACTGTACTGCATGGATCATATTTACAGCAATACAATGAGTTAGATAACTATAGTCATGACCAATGAGCTTCATTGAGTGACCCATGATATTACCAACACAATGAACACCCAGTGACTGTTTGATGATGTCATAGAGTATGATACAGTACAGTGGTAGGAAGAATTATTCATGTAACTAATGCATTTTCTGCAAAACAGTTCCTTACCTGGTTTCATCAAAAACTGTACTGTATCCAGTGAAGTACTGAAGTAGTTAACCTATTTTATCTCAGGCAGGAGATAAGCTGAACAGTTATTGCACCTCAAAAACTCCCAAGCTTTTATGCCAGGCGTGCATATGTCAGTCCTCCATTTTTACATCTCCCTTGAAGAGTACAGTACAAGGATATAGCATTTGTACTGTGTGTGCTTATGGACATTTTTCATATTGATCTTGTTGTAGAAGGATGAAATTGTCTGTTTCATTATGTCTGTCATTGCACTTACAGTATAAGCTTGAAAAGGTGGGTGTTTGACTTTACATTAAGGAGGAAAGGATTTCTTTTCATTTTAACTGCTATTACATATACTAACACTTTCATTTATGGATCACAGGCCCGTCAGTGGAATGATCAGTTGAAGGTTGTACGTTCAGACTTTGCACAATGTGAACGGCTGGAACGTGACACCTTTACACAAATGTCAGCTGCTATACGTGATTGTCATGAACAGGAACGCATGCAGGCGGAGCAGAGCAAATACTGGTGGGTCAAGTTCATAATGCAATTTTTTTATATGTCAGTCAAATTTAGGACAACTCAGAACATCTAAATTTTATTTAGTGTGACCAAACAGTGATCTGTGATACAGAATTTAGATTCACAAGATCTGTGATCTGGCTGTTAACCAGATGCCATTCATAGTGAGCACCATACAGTATAGTACAGTACAGTACTCATTATGTGGATAAGGGATCTAGCTTATTGAAGTGTGATGGTTGCCTGGATATGGGATGTAATTGAAATTCTGTACTGTATAAGGTGTCCTCATATCAAGTTGCTTTAACTAACATTGTTTCATTGTAGCATTCCTGAGTGATTGGGCCCCATATCCATATAAAGTCATGTGATGTTTCATTATAACGTTGTCTGCTAGGTGCTACTGCTTTGTGATGTACAGTGTAGAGGACACTCATCAGTTCTCCTTCTGCATGGTTTGCCTTTGTTGTTTACACTGTGCCCACCATCAAGTGTTTGCATTGCAAACTATCCCAGGATGACTACAAATTGCCCAGGAAGTGATAGTGGTGTGTCTACCCCATAAAAGATCTACTCCATAAGAGACAAGAAATTCATCAGTTTAGGCACTAAATTAGAAGTCTTGTGAAATTTTGATGCAGTTGGTGTTGCTCTAGATCTAACTCTCATTAGTGTGAGATCCATTATGATGATGCTGATAAAATCTGTTCAAGTGTATCACTGTGTGACTCCTGTTAGTGCAAAGAAGATCTGTCAGTCAAGAAGTGCAATTATGGAGCACCTCATGGTGTGGATAGAGGCTCAAAACCATTGTAATGTGCCTGTCAGTCACCTAGTGATTCAATCTAGGTCAAGGATTTGTACAATGACTCGAGAGCTAGAGTGGGCGAAGGATCACAGGCAGAGCCATTCAGTGTAAACTTTGGTTGGTTTCAACAGTTTTTAAATGGGGCCAACTTCCACAACATCAAGACTATTGGTGAGGCAGCAAGTACTAATAAACTTACCTAGTATTTCGAACAAATCATTGGTGAAGGACGTTAATCTCCAAAGCAAGTTTTTTATGTTGACAAAATAAATTTTCCTGGAAGAGAATATTAGACTGTACATATATGTCATTAGATGAGACGATAATTCCCAGCATAAAAATGGTCAAGGACCACCTGATATTGTTTCTTGGTTGTAATGTTACCAGAGATATGAAGATGAAACCACTGCAGCTTCATTGTCAAAGAGGATATATAGGCAGACTTTCATTTCACATAATTTTTCTTAAATATTGCAGGGGGGGGGGGGGCGGGGGCATGTTTATTCCCAGGAAACACACCATTGATGACACTATTTCCTCACTAGCTTTTTTCTGTTCCCTTTGCCTTTTAGCTCAGCAGTTTATCTGTTTATCTTGATTTTTGGATGAAGTCCAAATTAATGTTGACTTATTGTATCTATGTATTATTTTATTCTATCTGTCTTGTACCTGGATTGTATAATTTAGGAGAACTTCTCTTTAAACATATATTTTAAGCCTCCATGTACGTATATAAAGGACAAATATCTTTTGTTTAATTTGTGATGTTATTTTGTTTTAGACTGAGTGACAGTCTCCCTTCATGTAATGGGGGAGATTGTTTGCTGTCATTTCTCACCTCACAAACTTGTCTTGTATGTGCCAGTCCTCCTGCACTTCATGACTTAAAATGATATATTTAAAGGTATCAATCTTGGGAATGAAGGATATCTTAACTTTGATGTTTTTGCCAAATATTTTACATGCTGTTTCTCCAACATCACTTGATAAGGAGGAGGTGGAAACTTTATTCATGTAAGTCTGTGTTTATTGATGCCCCTTAGATCAAGAAAGCATTGTACTGACTTTGGTATCAATGGTCAGGGTCACATGACCTTTGCTATTGCTCATCTGTTGGCTGGGTTTTATGTACTTTGTTACATTGCTATAGTTATGCAAGAAATGAAACCAGACTGTTGCACATAAACCCAGTCTTTCTGTTTGAAATTAAACCAGCCATGGTAAAATCCCATTCTTTATGAAGTTAAATCTATTATTATATATGGCACCAATATTTAATAATTTATAAGGTGAAAATAGTATTATTCTCGTGCATGTGTAACTATCAACATAATAGGTGTATGACGCCACGTCACCATTTGTACCTTTTTAAAAAGACTGAGCAGCTTGCTAATTTTATTGTCTTTACCCAGATCTTGGTCTCTCTGTTTAAAGGTCAATCATCGCATCGGTGGTATCGGCGGCTCTGGCATCCCTCATCACCTCGGTCAACAACTGGGTAAGGATCAGAGAGATTAAAGATCATGTGACCAGTAAAGGCCAACACCTGCTGGATGGCTTCCAGCAGATGCACCAGGATGTACTGGACACCATCAAGGCATTGCTTGCTACTACCGCTCACCCACAACCTGAACGTGGTAATCCAGCTGGCACTGTTCAGGCATTGTTTTCCATGGCTGAAAATGATTTACCAGTATCACCAAATACCACACAAACAAAGAACAGCACCAGTACTCTCCTTGAAACAAAGCAGCACAATGGAGACATTAGTGGACCATTGCCAGCCAAAGTAACTAAGGAAGATGTAGTGCAGCTAACTGAGGAACTGAGACAAAAAATTTTAGACCAAATAAATGAGAATCTTGCAAAAGAGAGGAAGCTACTTCTGGAACAGATGAATGAAAAGCTCAAGGCTTATCTTAGCCATGTAGTGTCAGAGGGAGATAGAACTCGTGACGAAATTGTTTCCATGGTGAAGATTTTGACAGAAGCAGTGTCTTCATCATTAGAGACCAATAGGCAGAGTATCTCAATGAGTGAGGAGCACCAAGAAGCTCCCGTGGTTGTTGTAAACTACAGTTATGGTCGTATAGCCACAGCAATGGCTGTTGGGGCAGGTATCGGCACTCTGGCCACAGCGTTTGCATTAAAAGCTTTCGGAGGCTCAGGAGTATGATGTTATTCTAAAATATAGTCTTCTAATTTACCTGTTATATAGTACTGTACATTGTTTTACCTTTATTTGTAATTACCTGGTATTGTAGTATAAGTTCGAAATTTATATAATTTTCTTAGTTTTCTATATTTTCTTTCCATAATAATGTATGTTATTTATACCAATGATTGTAAAAGTGATTGGTGATTAAGAGCAAAGCTATTTTATTCTTTTTTCTTACTATGTGAATCTCCTAAATGCTCTTTTATATGGAGGAAAGATAGTCCTTACATCTTGTGTAGTACAGCTTTGCGGCCTTGCAGGAGTCTATATCAGCTTGAGTGTACAGTATCAAGTATTTATGAAGTAGTTGTAGTAGATGATGCACACAATCATTTAAACAAATTACTGTACAATTCTTTATCAAATTGTTGCAGCACAAGACGCACTATATGCAGGATCTTCTTAATTATTTTAAGTTTTGATTATCTCTATATTTTTAAATGTGGGGACCCCAATGGCAATACAGAATTATAAATTATTCAAATGGTAAAAACTAGTTTAGCTATCACACTCATGAAGCCAAAGGCATTTTAAACTTAAGAATGTGTGTGTGGGAAGGGGTGTTGTTGTGGGGGTGTAGAAACGGATAGAAGTAGAAACTAGGAAATGCCACCATGATTATTGATAGGGTAGCATGAAAGGTGAAAGCAGGTGTACTGTATAGAAGGGAATCTGGTGATACAGGATGCAATGGGATGTGTGTTGGGTGCTGTTGGGTCATACAGTACTACAGTAATGGACAGTTCAGAAGAAAAGTTGTAAATGTTTAGGGAGAAATTTGGAAGAGTGTGAGTTAAGAGAAAGTTAATTGGAAATGTAAACAGAAGCATTGTGATGAAAAGCATAGAAGAGGAAACAAGAGATGGGCGAAGTATGATGGTTCAGGTACAGTGGGTGTGTTAAGTCATGGAAGAATGTCTGCCTAAATTGATCACAGCGGCACATATATATATTCAAATATATATATATACATATATATATTCAAAAAAGGAAGACGAAACAAGTAGTGTATAATTCAGCAACCTTTATAATGCATTAATCAGACAAAATCTTTTACTCACATATTTCACAACCACTCTTAAGGTTTATGGTACGTATATCCATAAGCTGACATAATGCTTACATTATATATAAAGACTGTATATATTATGGCCTTATTTGGTAAGGTAAACTAATGTTGTGTAAGCAATATCTCGGCAGAAATTGTTATGGAATAAACGTATCGGTAAATCTTCCTCACCAATGGGTTAAATTTAAAATAATAGCAATACCCTGTACAAGATTTGGAACACTACTTCAAATTCAAGTCTACCCAAGTATAAATAAGGGATATTTTAGTACAGGTAAGAGATTTTATTTGGCTAATGCTAATATGATGATGAACCTGTAGTACTGAGTGTTTGACACGACATCAGTGAGAACCTCTGTCAAGGGAAGACATTAAGAATCCAATAAATTATTAAACATTTGACCAGTAAAGTTTTTTTATATGTAATTATGTATTTTATCATACAACAGATGCTTTTTAAGGGCTTTTATATGTTATGAGAGAGTAAAAGTTGTAGTAATGGATAGTCTTGATAGCCCTTGGAACCTGACTCCTAATTGCCCATTATATAATACATTTGTGAATTGATGATACCATGAAACCTCTGAGGACACAACAACACGTAAACACAAAGACTTATTATAGTAGCCACATGATTCAAAAGCTCCAAATGCCTGTTGTAGTTATCAGGGTTTTTATTATTGGTGAATATAGTCAACTAGGTTTGGAAATTTGGGACCTAAAACACATCACATTATTTTGCAATAGGTTATAACTGGTACATCTTTCTCCAAGGTACAGTATTTGATTATTTGTACTGTAGTTCTTTACATTAATAAGTATGTATCTACACTATATAATACTTCATTTTATAGGTCTATACTATACTGTACTGTACAGTCTCACCCAAAAGTTCGTTAACTCTCCCAGCCAACTATTGCTGCACTGCCTGTTTCAGATGTATGAACTTGAGTCTGTTGCTTCGAACCTTTAGATTCATTCGTATCGGTTTCGTGTTCTGGTTGGTACGGAGACAGTCTCAAACATCTGAAGCAGGCAGTGCAGCAATAGCTGGCTGGGAGAGTCAACGAACCTTTGGGTGAGACTGTACATTGTGGTGTTAATATTGAGGGTAGAGCAAACACTTATTTAGAGGGAGTTTATTACCTTCCCAGAACTCCCATCCCACTGTTTATTCTGTTCCAGCCAAGAGTTAGGTTTCATTATGCTTCACCATACTCAAAAGTACCACCCCATACCCTCCTTTTCCACTCATGTGATTTAGCATCTGAGTTAATATTGCATAAATGACAATGAAAAATGTCACTGTTACATGAAAGTATCAGAATAATGCAACCAACTTTCTTGTATCAAAGGACACCTCCGCCATTACTGTACTTGTTTAGCTGGTCGAGGTAGTCACTGGCATTGCTATGACATTAGGTAATACTTGATTACTTTCCTTTTGGTTACAGAGAGAAGGGTTACATATCCAGACATGTATGGTTCTGTAAGATTACTCATGTACTCTCTCAAAGCAAAGAGGATGGCAAGTGATTGGACCTTAACGCCTCATCGACAGTTTCCTTGGTAGATGAAGGTATGTGATGAGTAAGTGTTAAATAATATCCCATTAGTGTTACCTGCTCTATTAAGATCATGCAAGGTAAAGTTTTAAAATGGTAGTTGTTCTGATTTTATGGGAATATATACTGTTTTATTTGAATATTTTAAGTACTAAAGATGTAGGTAGTAGTGAGAATGTGCTGCTAATGTTGTATGTGATCATGTAATAATAGTATTGAAGTAAGTATGTGAACATGCTAGTGAACATGTAGTACAAGTGCTTCAGTAAATGTGTTGTGCAGTACAGTACTAGTATTGTAGTAAACATGTTATACAGTACAGGTTGTGCTTCAAAAATCCAAAATGTTTGGGACTAGAGTCATTTTAGTTAAAAAAAATGGTTAACTTTAGGTTATTATAAAAAAACCCTAATATTTCGCTAAACACATAATAAAATACTACAGGTATATTATAATTATTTAATATACAGTATACAGTACAGTGAACCCTCACTTTACACAGTTAATTCAACCCACGGCGGCCCGCGTAAAGTGAACAACATAACATATGGGATTAATTGAAATAGAGACCGGGCCGACCCCCAAACTCCACTTTTTCAGACACAATACCTACGTTGTAGTAAAAATAACTTCTTAATTTTATGATGGTATGCACACACAATTAATAATTAAGAGAAATATCAGTAATATTAGGTTTTTTAACACTTACATTAGTAGAAAAGATGGCTGGGCACACGGGGATGGGGGGTTGTTTCCGAGGCAGAGGGCAGATTATTAGCCCTCACCTGTATCACTTGTATCAATTGTATCACTATCCACCACAGAGGCTTGCAGGGCCTCTTTGTCAAACCCCTCAAAGTCCATATCCTCACTATCATTATCACTGACTTGGGCCAGCTGTGGTGGGTGGCAGGTGAAGAAAGGTAATGTTTTGATGACTGGGCGACCTTGTGCGCACCCTGCTCGCGCCGCTCTCCGCGTAAAAGGGTACACACACCGCGGAAAGTGAGCATTCCGGTTTCGGCAGGGTACCGCGTTAACGTGGAAACGCGTAAAGTGGGACCGCGTAAAGCGAGGGTTGACTGTATTGTGTATAACTAGAATTAAACTAACTTAATAAATATTGTAAGGTTAGTAATAATATAGTACCATGTCCAGTACAGTTACTTTTTGGTACCTACAGTTAAATATTTGTAACTGTAGGGCTGTGTAGGCTGCTGATGGTAAAGTGAATTACAAATTGATTCTTAAACTAATCTAGTGACATGTCTGTGGTTATTCATCTTTTTTTGTTGGCTCTGTAAGTTACTGGGTACCTGGTTACACCTTAGTGAGTGAGGGCAATATAATACCATAAATACACCCTCAGTGAAGGTAGCTTTGTTTCTTTACCTCAAATTATTATTTTTGTTTTTTTGGATAACTGATGTTTGGATATTTAAAGGACAACCTGTACTAATGTTGTAAGCATGTAGTATTTGTATTGTAGTGAGCATATAGCAGTAGTGTTGTAGTAAACATGTAGTAGTAGTGGTGCTTTGAGAAACATGTTGGACTTGTGCTATAATAATGTGCACTTATGCTGTTATGAATATATTGATTTTGTGCAGTAATGGACATCAAAAACTTGTGCCATTAAAAGAACGTGTAGTACAGGGTTATACTTTTATTCAAGAACCCTAATTGGTTACTGTACTATGTTTTAGGACGTGCAATAAACAGCAACCTAAAAATCAGTGGGAATAAAGTCTGATTTTTTAGATTGCTGTTTATTGCACATCCTAAGATAGAGTACTGTAATCATTTAGGGTTCTTGAATAAAAACTTGACCCTGTACTAGTACAGTACAACAGTACAGTATAATGAAAAAATAATGCTATGTACTGTGGTATTGAGAAAGTAGTAATAGTGAAGTAGTAAATATATACAGTATAGTACTACTGTAGTATGATAGTGTACATGTAGTGCTAGTGTTATAAAGAATACATAGTACAGTACAAGTGTTGTAGTAAGTACCTTATGTAGTTCAAGTTTTGTATTGAATATGTAGTACAGTACTGCAGTACAGTATTGTTTACATTAATATGTAGTGTTCATACTGTATGAAGGTAAGCATGTAGCAATTGTGATGTGAAAGATGTGTTTAGTTACCATGCAATGCTAGTCATTAGTAAACATATAGTACTGTACAAGGATTGTACTGTTTGTAGAAATATTAAGTAAAGGCTTAGTAGTGAAAATGCATTACTGTACTCGCATTTTAGTGAGCATGTATGGTGCTAGTGTTGTAGTGAATATGTACAGTACTGTTCACTGGATTACAGTACTGCAGTTGTAATAAACAATGTACTGTAGTGTTTGTGTTGTAGTGTAAATGTAGTCTAGTGTTGCAGTGAACATGTACTGTAGTGCATGTTGCCATTTATTATAAAGAAATACCAGAAAATTCAGCTAGGTTTGTTTAGAGATGTCATTGAGAGTCCAGAACGATATGTGTGTCAGGGCCACTAAGACAATGTCCCTCTCCAAACTTCATCACAATACTTCTGATGAGTGTGATCAACCCCATCCTGGACCAACTCCTGACAAAGGTGGTCCTAAGGTTCAGCATCACCAACCAACATACAGTATAGTACCACCATTATAAAAGCACCACAAAATAGCATACATAAACAGGTACAGTATGACAAAAGAACTTATTGGGTCAAGAAAACACCTGAATTTGTTAATATTTCTTTATACTGTATTTTACATTAGTGTTTCTCCAGGTACAGATCATTCTTTTACATGATTATGATAATACAGAAAACCCTACATAAAATAATATACATAATACAGTACAATACAATAATTAAAGATGTATGCATTATGTACACACACTCCAAAAAGTATCTTTAGACAATATGACACAACGGTCGAACAATTTTGACAACCCTACCGAGACAACAGGAGTCACAGTGTTAATTTTGAAATTCATCGACTCTTCCATAAAGATAGTTTTTGGAGTGTGTATGTAATTTAGTGCTAGACACCTACTAACTGCACATTGTAAAGCTGTAAATTAGTACAAAATTATTCATGTAACAATAGGAAAGACTCTATCATAAGGCACTAGTAATCACAGACTGTATATTCTTGACGAAACAAAAGAAATGTAATATAGCAAACACTTATAAACTGTATCCTATCTTACCCAAAACTGAGAACTTAGAAGAAAAAAAATTTGGTAATACTAAATATCTCTTGTACAGCCTTGATATATTGGTGTTAACTTACCCTTTTTTAATACCGGCATCTTTACTAAATACAATAGTGCTCTTTCTTATTGAAGTAACAGGTTGCAAACATTAAACTAAAGGAGAATTAACTTGATTAGAATCATACTGAATATGTAAAAAAAAAAAAAACATTCACACTGGCTTACAGATTTTGGTGACAATCATGTGAATGTTTGTATTACAACACCAGCATTGTCCTCACTTGTTGATGTGCGAGATCTCCTGAATTATTGTAGATTTTGCACATCAACAAATAAGGACGCTGTTGTTGTGATATAAGAATTTACATGATTGGCACAAAAAATGTAAGCCAGCGTGTACAGTATACAAGACACCCTGTGTTAATTTACAGTACATTCAAATGGCAGCTTTGTCAAGGCAGCTGTTGGTGACATTTGCTAATCTGTGATACTATGGCATTTAATATTTGTATTTTGTTGTGGGTTTCAATCATACTCTTTAAGTCTTATTATGTCTTCCTTAATACGTATTATTATTGTTAACTTTTTTTTCCTATTTCTTATCACCAAAAATTAAGTAATTTAGCCCACCATTAATACTGTACAGTACACCTACTAACATCAGTTGTATGACCATATATCGAAATAAAAAATCTATTTTGTTTTCAATACCGTTCTAATAATTTTTGGGTGTAAAGAAATGGTATCTTGTCTCAAATTGGTCATTTTCTATAGTCAAAAGTATAATAATTTACCGGTACTATAGGTCATTCCCTTACTGCCAGGGGTTCTAGCAGAGTGTACAGTAGGTGGATGAAGGCTGCTAGTTCAGTGTTACATGGCTGTCAGTTTAAATATGTTTTAATAATGTATAAACTGTTTCTGCAATAAGGAATAGTATTATAACTAGGAAAAATTGGTAACATTAAATATTAAGACTTCACAAGAGAACTTCAGTGTTACCATAAAATTAATATCAGAGAGAAATACAACGAACCATCTCAAAATATTCATAATATTTATTTTATACTTAAACAGTCAATGGCATGTTATTAGGTCTCTGAGCCATAGTCTGAAACTGAAGATGTTTTTAAACTATCTGTCCTCTATCATGACTAAAGTTCCTGACATGATTAGGTGCAGAATTTTTGAACAGCACCTCTGAGAAACTTTTTGTGAGACAAACCCCAGCAGTGTGAAATATACAAATTTTATATCTGCAACGATTTATTTAAAATATCTTATGGATCATGCCAAGAACAACACAGGATTCATCATAATGCCAAGTTATAAATATATACACTATATATATGTATGTGGCTTAAATATGATGAAAATGTATTAAAGTGATAACTATTACTATAAAATTATGATAAAAAACTAGTCTCCAGAAATGCAAGGGACAACAGCATTAAAAAAAAAATTATATTACATCATTTTCTCCGGAGGAATATGTATAAAAATATAAAACCAACTGGTACAGTTACTGATGAGATATAATCTAGAAATTAAATGAGTTGTAGAAAAAGCCTCCACTTTGAAGGTTTAAATTGCCCAAATGAAACATTGCAAGATACCCAACATATACTGTGCAGTTTTCCAACTTTGGTGCATATCTTAGACAAAGAAGAAATGACCCTCAACTGCAAGTCTTAATCTAAGTCGAATGAACAAGTGAAAAAATATGCAAAACCACGATAACTAAAGAGGTGATGAAAAAAAATTTGACCATTTTTGTCTATTATGGAAGAACTAATAGAAGCAACATGATCTAAAAACAAGGCAGATTATACTGTATACAGTACAGTACTGTATTTTATAAAAATCCTGAGGAATATTAAGAGTTGTGACCCAGTATGAAGATGATACCAGAGGAAATAATATCATTCTGGTGACACAGGAAGAACTGAGGTTCTCTAGTATGAACTTTATTTTAATGACAAATAAAGGTTCAAATGAATAATTACTGCAAATTTCAACAACTGAGCTGAAGCCTTAATGGGCTTTAAGTCAAGCATTGAAACAAATTGAACTGGTCGTTGATCTTGGTTCATGTGTGTGAGAAGGCTGCTGGCAACAAAACATTACCCATCTGGATAGTGTGTCCTGCTGTTAAACATAATCAAGACCCACTGGTAAAAACAGGTTGTGCCATACATTTTAGTGTTATGGATATCACAAGAAGGACATAAAATGAAAAAAATTAACAATACAATTTACATAAAATCACGAACAGGTTCTACAAATTGTTCAACAACTATGTCAATATGATATAAACTGTACCAGGTGTTACCTGTTACTCTTTAATATGATAAATTCACTCTACTGACTGCTGGTGAAATATATCAATGGTCGTCTGGTGACACTGACGGAAATGGTACTCTGTCCAGCCAAGGGAGAAACGACCATCAGCTTTCCTGAAGTAATCTAAGCCTCTGCCAATTTTGATGATCCATCCATTGTCAAACCTACAAATGAACACAAGTTATACAACACCATTCTCAACTAATGGCTTCCATAACACAGAATTAATAACCGACTTTCACTAACCAATCAAGAACTATAATCTGTATTTGATATTTATTTTATATTCTATTAAAAAAATTCAACTTATAATAATGGTATCTCAAGTCTCAGTTCATAAAAGGAAGAGTAAAATGTACAAATATATGACTTTTAGATATTTTAGGGAGGAGGATACTGTACCACACTTACACTACCACGTAGACTATCTGTAGTAGTCATTTACAAACAACAATTAACCTTATGTTACATTAACCATTTCACTGGAGAGAATAATACAAAAAACTAATTACTTTATCTCCCTCTATGACATTTTTCTTCACATTATTCCTTTATTAAGAGAAACGTTTTTTGAAAGAGGTAAATTTCTCTCTGAATTTCCTGCACAGATCATCAAGCACAAGTCACTCTTTACCTCATCTGTTGTCCAATACTTATTTATTCTGTGTTTCTTATTATGTAACTTTATTATCATTATGCACCTAAAATCTATACAATTCATCCTTGGTGGTGTGTGACCTTCAAGTATCTATGATAATGACTAATTCACAATCATATCTTTAACAGTTCCTCTGAAGCATCTGTTACTGTGTCTGTCTGACCTGAGTGTGTTGAATCAAAAGTGTACTGATGTGGTGTGGAGTGCTCAGGTTCCCATGTCCACTTTTCTCCCACGCCGAGATCATCACAAGAACCTGAACCATTTATGTGTTCTTTGTCTGCTGTTTCTTGATTCTTATCCTGTACGTATATCACACACCTACTAGGTTCATTATCACTGTCATTCTTAAGTTAATTAGAATTCATAGCATCTAACATGTCACCAACAAAATTTCTTGTTTTGGGCACCAGAATCTATGAAAAATCACCCGGTCATTTGGCAAAATCAGTTGCAGGTTTAAATGAGACACGTACCCCCAAAAATTTATATGGAATGAAAACATTGCAATGTGATCATAAATCTGGTAGGTACAAATGTTTATTAATATTAGTAAATGTTTTTAAATACCTAATAGCAGTACAGTACAGTATTAGCATGTTGTTAGCCATCATCAATAGCAAAAATACACACAAGCTCCATCACTGTTTACCAAACGCCCGAGACTGCCTTGCGAGAGATGCAACACGGCCTTCCATTGGCTGTGACATGGTCAGTAACAGTAGCGTGGTACTGATTGGCTGCTGGCTCTCGTGTGGTTGTGTCTGCTTGCCTTTCTGGCGTGAAAGCTAGGACCCAAAGCGTGATGAAAGCATATGGCCAACACATCCACTATTTGAATGGCAAGAATGCACCAGATGGTGAACAATAATGCATTGAGAATCAGTCCATCTGATAGACCATGAATAAGAGAAAATGGATTTTACCACCCCTGGCAGTTCACCCTTCTGGCACTGAACACCTCACACATTATCCGTCACTACAGTCATTTCCAAACTGTTTTATATGGTGACCCATTTCAACCTCTCCAAAGGTACTGTAACCTCACCCTAAAATAAAACACCTAAATCATGATCAAGTATTTATTAAAACCAGGAAAATAGGATAAATGAGGGAACTTGAGTTACTGGAAATTGAAAACAGAACAGTACAACTTTTCAAAATATATAAAAATAAACTTTAATTTGATATTGTCACCACTTGTACTCTTAGTGAGGTGGTCAGTACTGTTTTCCATTATCAACTTTTCATTCCGTTGAGAGGTTTTCGATACCACACAGCAGAGACCATCTTTAATTGATGTTTCAAGCATTGGTGATAGGTTTTGAATATTGATGATGTGGAAACAGTAAGAAAAAATAATGTTCGGGAAAGATTCTGCTAATGAGATAAATAAACTAGGTATGGAAGATCACAGACACAAGAAAATAGTTCGAAAGTGCTGAGTATGTTGAAATGCGACTTATCTACCACCACCACCATCAACCATATATACCACCAATCATCAACCATGTACCACCAATCATTAACCATACACCATCAACCTCCTACCCCCCACCATCATACCACCATAAATTATCCCAGCATCATCAACACACTGCTTCCACCACCATCAACAACACGCCTCCACCAGCACTCTTCCCCACCACCATCAACCAAATATCTTCCTGTTTCCCCCAAATCCTATCCACTTCCCTGTAACTCCCTCACACGTTTAAATTTCCAATCACTATTGATCTCTCTCTCACACACTGAAGAATCCAATACTACATGTAGTTACAGCTGTTTGAATCTTTCCAAAACCTCTAATTTAATTCCCTGATGTGTATGTACTCGTCTCCAACACCTATTTTTTAACTTGATTTATAGTCTGGGATTGGCTGTTTGATCTCTGTATAGCCATTATGTATACAGTTCTCCTCTTCACTCCTTCATGACTTGACGATGGTGACATACACTCTCAACCTTTCAGTCTTGTGACACTATGCCCCTTAACTGTCCCCAATAGGATTCTTTTTTCAGCTTCCGGTTAGTTTTCTCCAAATCATAGACCAGTACTTAAATGCTCTTTCACTGAAGGCAATCAAAGCTCACCTGATTTCTCGATCGTGAATTGTGTCGGAGAAGATAAAGGTAAATTTGATGCTGTGCTTCTCCAGTGATTGTTGGATTTCTGACAGCCGTTCGTGTTGTATTCTGTTGATATAGCAATTACTGTAGTTATTCATATTTAGTAAAAAAAAAAAAAAAAAAAAAAAAAAGCTCTTAAATACACCCAACAAACCATTCCTTGAGTATTGCAGGTTATTCAAACTTCCGATTGAACTAAAAAATCCCAAGTTATGGTTCAGAAGAAGAGGTACAGTATTATGGCATTTTACTGGACTAATTATTGTACTGAATGGTTCAGAGCAGTGGAAAATCTAGTCCAGCATCAAAGCTTCTGTCACTCCTCTCCGTCCCCAAATAGAGAACAATCTTGTATAGTTGAGCTAAATCATCTTGTTGTTCATCACTGTTTGTAGGGCTTCATTGTTTGCAAACTCGATTTAGAATAGAGGAATATGGTTGATAACAATTTTTTTTAGGATGCTGTTAAGTATGTGTTTCCCATCCTTTGCAAACAAAAGTGAGAGGAAAATGATATAGTACATATATACAACAAGGCAGCTGTTGTTTGAGTATGGTTTTAGTATGATTAATTGTACCATGTGAGGGAAATATATTGTAAGGAAGGATAATTTAAACACCACACAGACAACAATGGCCTTACCCGTGACCAGATGGGTCTCTTGTTGTCCGTAGAGTGATGGAGCGCAAACACTCTGCTTTAAGGACCAACAGTTCACAAAAATGAAGGAAGTTATAAATCTGAAATATCAGAATAAAATTAATAAACTGTAAATACTTAAAGCAGCAAACTAATTAATTTTGGTCACCTACTCAATCAATCAGACTAGTGTCCCCATATTTGAAGATTGGTGACCACAGTCCTCCACTCTAAATGATATATATACAGTATACACGAGAAATAACAGTAAATCACCTAGAACCATAGATAATTCACTCTAGCACAGTACAAATATAACATCAGTTAACTAAGTACTAAGATGGGAATAATATAATGGGAATGGAGGAGATGGCTAGAAAAATACCCCTGTACTTTTAACCAAGAGCAAAAGGCACCTGACTGCATTACTCAATTCTGATAAGGAAAATACTAGTCTGGCCAACACTTTTTATTTCATTAATCTTTTCAGCAACCATTCTCCAGCAGGATAAACTAACAACTCGGTACAAGAGACTGTACATCATTGAGAAACAAAAGAGTTGAATAGACACATATATAGTTATACTTGGTGAGTGGAGCGTATGTAAGCATCTTCTACAACAACAGAGGAGAGAGTTTTGTCTAAGAGTGGTCCAAAGATGGTCTCATAACTGTAGCCAGTTGCCCCAGCCTCCACCTGGATCTGAGGAGGACATTAGTAACATGCTGTAGTTAAACAGAAATAAACTGCATTTTAACTTATTTCACTTTTCTGCTCAATCAATAGTGATTCTTAAATCTTCACTCATAAAACTGTGCAACATGGCATCAAGCATTTTATTTTCCAAAGAGCTTAAATTATAGACCACACATTTTCCATTAAAAGTTTCAGTAATGCTGTAACTAGAGTATATGTAAAAGTTTTCTTATGCAATAATAGCGAAGTAAATATTAGGGCTAACCTGTTTGTGAGTGCGGCCCATTGTACGCTGCTTGGCTGCTGCCTCTTTCATGGCTTCCGCTCGAGACAAATACTCTTTTGTCTTCTTCCGAAAGTGGGAGCGTTTGCCTTCATCATTTACCTCTTAAAAAAAAAGGATAACAATGTTCAGTATCAAGATAAGTCAACCCAACGTGACTCAACCAATCATGACCTTCCCTTGATTTGGCCCAGCTGTAAGCTTGGAGTGAAGAGAGAATAGTTCCCCATTAGTGGACAATAACAACGGACTGACACCCACCCACTAACTTGAGGTATCTGCTGAATGGAAGAATTTTCTGTTTGTATCTATATTGCATGTACAGTATTGTGTACTTCCTTAAGTTAAATCTTATTACTACTAAAATTAACAATACATATTTGAAAATCAAGGAAAACCTAATCTGCATGAAACACCTACAACCTCTACTGTATACTGTAGTAGAAAACTCAAGACTAACATTTTGGGTATGGTGACCTGAGTACAGTAATGTCAAAGTGAAATAGGTAGAAGTTATAAGGGGCTAAGGCTGGTTATATGCTTAATATAAGTATGGCATCAGCAGTGGATGGCATTTCCATTGTAGTGTTAAGGGTGGAAGGTGTCCCAATGACAGAATAGATAACAAGAGTGACTGTACAGGATATGTGTGACAGGGGGAAGGTTACCAATGGAATGGCAGAAAGCATGTACAGTTTCCCTTTACAGAGAAAGGTTACAAGGTTAACACAATATTATACTGCATTGTACCATGGTAGAGCACTTGTGTCCATAGGAATTTTTCAGTGATACTATAGCATGCAGTCTACAAGATATTTAGGTTAAGTTAGGTTAGATTAGGTCAGGTCAGGTTAGGTCAGGTCAGGTCAGGTTAGACTAAAGATATCTTTGTAGACTGCACGCCATAGTAGCACCATTTTTTTAGAGGAGGTTCAAAGTGCTCCATTGTGTTGAAGTACCAGTCTCTATTCTAATTGTTGCTGATTCAAATATACTGAAGAACTTTTGACACAGTAAAAAATATAATGAGTTTCATCTGTATTCATGTATATTTTTTATATTTGATGGTTATGTGATGGTGGTGGCTATGCAGAGTATTCTGTTAATTTATCACGCCTCTAAAAAATTCCAACAGCAATATTTTAGTCATCAGCCAATTCAACCCATCCTTACAGTTGGAATTAGTGAGTTTCTATTCTACAGTATACAGTACTTGTATATCATTATATTTATGAATGTTATGAAACAATGTTAAACAAGAGTAAATGACAACATACAGTACTGTACCTTTTTCTGCCTGTAACAGTAGTCTTATTCCCTGTTCATAACATGCCAGTGCTTCAGCAAACTTTTTTTCATTATCTAGCTGTACAGCCCTTGTCAACACCTGTACAGCAGCTGCTTCTGGCCCTCCTCCAGACATCTTACTGATTTAGGATAAAGAAAACAACTTTAGATACAATAATGGGATATCTTTTGTTGACACGACGACATCTTTCATCTCAGTGGAATATACAATGATTATTGCACAGGCATTTGTTATGACCTACAGTATACAGTGTTAATACTGTACAGTATACTGTACCTGCAGTTAGTTTTATTGTATTGTACACTGTAATTTTCTTACTAAATTTAGCACTAGATGTATACTATTATTACTGTTGTGATTTAGAGAAGTGAAGGATTTGCAAATATAGTGTTATTATTGTGGCAATTTTCTCCTGCCTAGCATTTCATACACACTAACACTTCCACAGAACTTACCAGGTACTGCTACCTTATATGAGGCATCGGGGGTAAAATGAACCACCCTAAGCTAGATGAATGGGTAAGGTTGGTTCATCTTACATCCAATAAGTCAATTAATGTAGCAGTAGCTGGCAGCACTCACCATGTACAGTGAATATGGCAATAAAGCACATTATATTTATTATATTTTCAAATTATCATTAAACTACTGTACTTGCAATGATTGGAGTCACATCGCTTCTACATCTGCCCCAGGCCAGGACTTGAATCCAGGGCACAGTAGTGCATTACTGGTGTGCCACTAACAACTATTTTTTGTATTTCTTTTTTAATTTACCATTTTACAATTTGCCAACATGATTAAGGTTCAGGATAGGAGAAAAATGAATATATATTGTCCAATGTGTAAATCCTTGCCACTTTGAGATTTTTATGTGGTGGTAAAGCAATTTTCGTTTGGAGAAAAAATATCCTAAATTTCATGATTAGCTGCACTACTCTTGTAAAATTACCTTCTCTATACAAGAGGCTATTGAGCTGGAGTCACAGGCGTGAGCCTCTTCCAGAAGATCATCTGTAAGTAAAATATAGCTACACAAAATATAAATTATATACCGGTACACATCAGGTATTTCAATATTTTTATAGATTATAACTTTTGTTAAGCTTTGTGTACTTAGTGTACTAAATTGACAAATTTATAGGCAGAGGCCCAACAGTACTTGTACCTCTCCTGAAGTTTAGGGCTTGTACACTACAAATAAAAGCGCACTTCTGGTGAAAAGATCGTGGTTCTAAACCAATAATTAAGGCAGCGCCTCTAAAGTAAGACATTATCGAATAAAATTACTCGGTTTTTCTAACTGTCGACTGGCATTTATTTCTGTAGGTTGATATTAATATCTTATCTCGCAGTCGGTCAGTGGCGCCGCTGCTCTAGTTTCATGTTTACATTCCCCAGCTCTCTTGTTTCCGCCCCTCATAACAACGTTTTATTTTGATAGCATGAATATTTACTCATTTATTGGTACATTTATTGTATTTTTATTATATAATTTTGTATTTAAAATTATTTTGAATACCTTGGTGTTACTAATGTTATCTGTAAAAGTGAATTGGTAGGGCAGTAATGAGTATTTTGTAACTTGGATATAATTAATATTTTCTCTTGATACTATACGTAAAGAGTCAAATATTAAATATTAATTTCATATCTAATTTAAATATTGTGGTCTCTATCTGCTAAATTTCTGTAAAAATATTTAATAATAGTTATAATTATGTTTAAAGAGGACATATTAAAGTTCATAGAAATAGTAATGGCGACGACTACGTGAGCCTGATATAGCGACTCGTCCCTCTTGATGCCAGTTGACGGCCGCTACTGGATCGATGCAAAACTTAGTATCACATAATATTTATCATTAGATACATGCTTAATGCCACCAGCCAGTCGTCATGTCATCCAAGGTAAACAACAAGGGCCTGGTAGCGCTGTGGGAGGAGAGGTTTAGAAGAAGTACAAGGTTGAGGTACAGAGCCTAGAGGCGGGCTAAGTTAAGAGCAGTACAAATGTGAAGACAAATATATATTTATAAATACTTATAAAATCCTTTTCTGACATGTGGCCTTCATCAGCCTATAACGCCAAGACTTGGCCATTCATGTGTGTATTGTAAGAGTGTTCAGTTAATGTTGTTTTGTAAATTTTAATTTGATGTCATGATCTCCCACCAAACTTTACCTTAAGATCTTACAGCTGATAGAAGGGCCCTGGAGACTGGTTGTATACCTATATTGTTATCTTTGTAAAGCACTACTGGTACTGTATGTTTAGATGGTAAATGTGAAGGTAAGGGCCAACCCCCAAGTTAATACTGTAGTGTGAACTTTGACCTTAATTGGTGGTACTGTAGTACACTTTCCCCATGTACTTTATCTTTCTGTACAAAACAGATTTATTTCATTTTAAAATGAATAAAGTGTTTGCTACTTTCGAATTCCTACAATTTTATTGTAAAAAATTGATGAATGACTCAACCGGTTATATAGGAAAAGTACATCAATTTTGAAATAAAGTTTGAGAAGCATTCTTGCATATCACTCGTATTTTGTTGTGTTATCAGAAGATTGTACTTATGAGTTGATAATTATTTGATAACTAGTACTGGTATTATGTTATTGTACAGTACAGGATTACTCCATTATTTCATGTACTGTATACTCTTTTAACTTATTGCATCTATATTATAAAAAAATAGCTCTTTTAATTGTAAAATGGAAGTGTAAATTGCTTTTGTCATTCAGTAAAATAATAATTTATTCCAGAATGTTGTGGTGACGCTGGAGCTGGGTCACAGAGCGACTGTGCGGCAACAACGAGGGAATGAGGTTTACACACATGACTGGGAGGTCTTCGTCCAGGGGCCCAGTGGGACTCGTATTGAAGCCTTTATCGAAAAGATTGTATTTACTCTTCATAAGAGTTTTGCAAAGCCCAAAAGAGGTAAATTAATAGGGATAGAGGGTGAACATACAAATGTGGGTTACCCAATAATTACTAGGAGAGAATCCAAGTGTCTGTTAGGAAGAGTTTTGTTGAGCCCATATTGGAGTACTGTATGCATACCCACCATCTTGATTCTTCAGTGGCCAGCACAGCACTGAAGCCCAGGTGACAAATAGAGAGAGAGTTTGTTGAATTATGGTATCAAAAAGTTTCTGATAAATAAATTTTAAGGAAATACTGTATACATATATATTTTTTAACTTATTTAATTATACTTAAGAGTTACTTATTAGCTATGTTTCTAATGTTATAAATGATTCCAGTTGTGAGGACCTCACCATACAAAGTATGCGAGAAAGGATATGGGAGCTTCAACCTTCCTATCGAAATCTACTTCAGAACCAACCACCCTGATGACACGCGCAGAGCTCAGTAAGTGCAAAGTTAACAGTGTGGTGTGGCTGTGATGGGTTAACTCTTATATGGCAGAAAAAGATCTCTTCTGTGCTCTCATGCTCAAGTGGAATGTGAGGAACATGAAACATCCACTGATGATGGCTACTGCTTAAGGTTGTGCAATGAAATGAAACAGACTATATATTAGATCTTCTCAGAATAAAAGTTTTTGATGGATTTGCTCTAATATTGGTTATAATGTATTTCAAAACTGTGCAGTACCCACTATATTATATTGATGACCGTTTTTTATCTTTAAAACTGAACTGATATCTTTTATACATTCTTCTTATTGACCAACATTCTATATGCTTTCTCCACTTCAACAGTCTGACTTATTTTCTAACTGTCAAATCCTAGGTATGCTAAAGCTCTGAATTTTTAATCTAGTGCCAATCTCAAGAGACTCATGTATAGTCAGCAAGTCTGTGGGTTGTAAAATCAGGTTCCAAGGACTCATAACTTGTAAATTGAACTTATAATTGGAGTAAATTTCAAAAGGTAAACCTCCTCACTACTGTATACTATAATGGATTCCCCAAAAGGAGACACTAAGTATGGCAGTTCCATCTATATTTAGAGGCGTGGTAGGTGACACAGAGGCGTGGTAGGTGACACAGAGGCGTGGTAGGTGACACAGGCATGGTAGGTGACACAGAGGCATGGTAGGTGACACAGAGGCGTGGTAGGTGACACAGAGGCGTGGTAGGTGACACAGAGGCATGGTAGGTGACACAGAGGCGTGGTAGGTGACACAGAGGCGTGGTAGGTGACACAGAGGCATGGTAGGTGACACAGAGGCGTGGTAGGTGACACAGAGGTATGGTGGGTGACACAGAGGCGTGGTAGGTGACACAGAGGCATGGTAGGTGACACAGAGGCATGGTAGGTGACACAGAGGCATGGTAGGTGACACAGAGGCATGGTAGGTGACACAGAGGTATGGTGGGTGACACAGAGGCGTGGTAGGTGACACAGAAGCATGGTAAGTGATACAGAGGCATGGTAGGTGATACAGAGGTATGGTGGGTGACACAGAAGCATGGTAAGTGATACAGAGGCGTGGTAGGTGACACAGAGGCGTGGTAGGTGACACAGAGGCATGATAGATGACACAGAGGCGTGGTAGGTGACACAGAGGCGTGGTAGGTGACACAGGCATGGTAGGTGACACAGAGGCGTGGTAGGTGACACAGAGGCGTGGTAGGTGACACAGAGGCATGGTAGGTGACACAGAGGCGTGGTAGGTGACACAGAGGTATGGTGGGTGACACAGAGGCGTGGTAGGTGACACAGAGGTGTGGTAGGTGACACAGAGGCATGGTAGGTGACACAGAGGCGTGGTAGGTGACACAGAGGCGTGGTAGGTGACACAGAGGCGTGGTAGATGACACAGAGGCGTGGTAGGTGACACAGAGGCGTGGTAGGTGACACAGAGGCATGGTAGATGACACAGAGGTGTGGTAGGTGACACAGAGGCATGGTAGATGACACAGAGGCATGGTAGGTGACACAGAGGCGTGGTAAGTGATACAGAGGCATGGTAGGTGATACAGAGGTATGGTGGGTGACACAGAGGCATGGTAGGTGATACAGAGGTATGGTGGGTGACACAGAGGCATGGTAGGTGACACAGAGGCGTGGTAGGTGACACAGAGGCATGGTAGGTGATACAGAGGTATGGTGGGTGACACAGAGGCATGGTAGGTGACACAGAAGCATGGTAAGTGATATAGAGGCATGGTAGGTGATACAGAGGTATGGTGGGTGACACAGAGGCATGGTAGGTGATACAGAGGTATGGTGGGTGACACAGAGGCATGGTAGGTGACACAGAGGCGTGGTAGGTGACACAGAGGTATGGTGGGTGACACAGAGGCATGGTAGGTGACACAGAAGCATGGTAAGTGATACAGAGGTATGGTAGGTGACACAGAGGTATGGTGGGTGACACAGAGGCATGGTAGGTGACACAGAGGCGTGGTAGATGACACAGAGGTGTGGTAGGTGACACAGAGGTGTGGTAGGTGACACAGAGGCGTGGTAGGTGACACTGAGGCGTGGTAGGTGATAGAGAGGCGTGGTAGGTGACACAGGCATGGTAGGTGACACAGAGGCATGGTCGGTGACACAGAGGCGTGGTAGGTGACACAGAGGCATGGTCGGTGACACAGAGGCATGGTAGGTGATGCAGGTGGCTAGATATGCCGAGACTTTCCCAGATACTTTAATATATCACGGCATTTCCCAAGTTATACTAATACAGTACATTCCGAAACTATATCCATGCTGAGTTATATGAAATTCCGAGTTGTCGAGGGTTTACTGTGTGTATATATATATTATCTGAATCTTTGTGTGGTCTGTGGTACCAGGACCACTTTGGTCTTTGTTTATAGTTATACCTTCCTCCTCAGTCCAAAAAGGAAATAAAATATATTTGTTGTACAATATTTCACCTATCTCCAGTTTCTATGCTCACTTTGAAAGCCTAAGTTGTTGCCTCATGCTTTCCTCTAGTGTCACTCCTTTAGTCAGTGTATTCTATATTCAACTCAGTAGTGATTGTAGAACATGTACTTTCATCTCTTTTTTTCTTGGCAGATTCGAATACGACTTATTTTTGCAAAACGTGCAATGTCCTCCAATCACCTACCAGCGGAAAGAGAAGCTGACGTTCCTCAAGCCTTCCGATGATTTTAAGAAGAAGCTGTTACAGGGTGGCGGGGTAAGTTTTTTCCTCTCTTCATTTGTCTTGTTTTTTGTTATAATCTCATTTTTTTCCTCCATAGTTTTGTCTGTTCTAATAATGTTGTGTTTTTGTTCATTATGATCTTCCAGTCTCAAGTTTTTTATTTGTTTTTTCACTGTTTGTATCTTCACTCAGACTGTAATGGGGGGGATTTTTCATAGAAAGTATAGATAGAATATTTAGTTGTAGGATTGTAAAGTGAGGAGGTTTGGTAGTGTGGCCGGTTAGTTATTTAACTGTAAATACGTTCTTAGGGGAAATCTTTCTCTAAACACCGCTTTCAATACAACTATTTATTATTCTCTCAGTGACACAGACACATTAATAGCACATTATATTTACGTTACTAGACAGTGACTCTCGGACACAAACATAAAATGGATACACTTCCCACCGTAAGTAACTCACCCTATGGATGGCTCTGACAATGAATCACGTGTGACCTGAGGGAGACCCAGCGGGTGCTGCTGGACTATGTCTCCTTTGGGAGACTGCTATCTGGGGGCGCTGTGCTGGGAAGGGAAGTCTCCGTCCCGACCTCGAATAGTGACGAGCGTGACTCCGTCTTCTGTGATGTGAAAGTGATCTTTTTTGGACCGAGCTGCAGGGCCTTTATATTGGAGGAGAGTCAGCAGATGACCTCTCCTAATTAACACTAGACTGGGTGTGTTTAGACGGCTGTGTTTGTCGGTAACAGAAGTGCTGGCTGGTTTGCAGTTCCTTTAATTAACAAGGTCATGACGCCGGGTTGAGCTGATTGAGTGGCGGTGAGAATTCTGGTTCCCTTGTGAACTTGACCTCCCTTGGGTCAATGTGACTGACCTTTCCTGGGTCAGGTCTGGACAGCTGTTTGCCCAGGTGTGGTTGTAACACTGTCATATCGCAGGGTTAACTCAAATACCTTGTCTGCTACCTCTCCTAGGTCAGGTCTTACTGTCACTGTAGGGTGTGTCAACTTGCTTGGGTGTACACCTGCTCATCTTCTTACTGTTATATGTGTTGTTCTTCTCTGGGCTGTAAGCTGTGGTCTGATAAACAATTATTACACCTCCAGCCAAGACCAAAGCTTCCATAACAGAAAAGAGTGTTTAGATTCTCTTTAAGTGCTTTTTTTTTTGTCCTCTTCATTAATGTTACATATTTTCATACTCATCATCATCATCACCATTTTTCTTACTTACATGGGATAGGTGTGATTACTTGATGGCAGCCCTCCATGCTGCACGGTCTCTTGCAGCCTCTCTCATCAGGTTCTTATCTCCGAGGCCATTTCTTACAGCCTTTCCTTATGTTATTCTTGGCCTATCCTAACTCTTCTTCCCTTCACATTCAAAATCATGCATCTCTTGACCCAGATGGTCTCCTCCATTCCCTCAAGTGACTTAACCATCTCCGCTCACCTCTAATACTTTCCATTCCCAGCCACCCTCTTAGAAGATCTAAACAAGGTTCCCTGTCTTTTGAGTATCACATTATCCATCAATCTCACCATTCCCCTTTTTCTCTCTCACAGTCCAATGTATGTCATCATCTTTAACTGCCCATGTTTCACTGACATGCACCATTACACTTCTCACTCTGGTTGTATACATACAGTATATCCCTTTTAATAAAGTCAACAGCTCCCTAAGCTTCTCCCAGCCATTTCTGTTTCTTCCAAAAGATCATCAGCTCCAACACTGATCATGTCACCCAGGTAGAACAACTCATTGATAGAGTCCAATGACGTATCCCCAATGTTGAGTTTTTTCCAACCTTGCTGATGCCACATGATTACCTGTACTGTACATGCAGCTCACTTTAAAGTCAGCAACATGTTGCAATTTGCAATGTACATCATTGTACCTGTTTTGTACCCCTCACATCCACTGCTCAATACTGAGTAGTTGCCAATACCTTTCTTATAGGCAGCACATGTGTTATTTAGTAATGTACAGTATCACTGAGTGATCCATGATATATACAAGTACTGTACACTGAACTCTCCATGATAGAGCTGGTCTTGTGTTACAATAGTTCAGTTAGGGGTATCTTCTAATATGCTGGGACACAGTATTTATTGAAATGGTTCTGGGTTCAGCTTTTAGATGGTGTAGATCAGAGGTTCTTAACCTTTTTAGGGTCGTGCCCCCTGTAGCAGTTGGCCCTCATCTCCACGCCCCCCTCCTTCCTTCATATAAAATTATCGTACTGGAGCCTCAAAATTATCGTTTCTTCGTCAAATTATCGTACACTTCCCGACATTACTACTACCTTAATTCCGTCACTTTTGGTGGAATTTTACATTTTGATTGATGTAGTTACCATTTAAGGACATACACACCCCTGTTAAGGCCATTCCTTATTTTTGCTCTGGATTTGCGCCAAACCTGGAAATTACTCAAGGGGGCGTGACCCCCCCCCCCCCCCCGGTTAAGAACCGCTGGTGTAGAGGAATGTGTCCTCTCGTACATTCAGCTGTGTTTGTCAGTGGTGGAACAATCCTTTGGTGGACTAATCAATGAATCCTAGAATTAGGATCACCACCTGCCCAGCCACTCAGCATTGTATCTGGAAAAAAAAGTTTTAAAAAGGTCAGTAGATTCTTTTCTCTCTCTCTTCAGTACTTTCAGTGTTTATATATTTATAGGTTATAGTGATGGGGCAAGAGGACAGTAGTCAGGGGGAAAAGACAGCTGTGTCCAGACCATCAAGTGGAGCTAAGATCAAACCTCATGCTGCTCCCCAGCACCAACCAGACACTGCCAAGAAGCACAAGCATCAAACATTCAAGGTAAGTTATTGGGAAGAGGACGGGGGAGAGTTGAGAGGTGGTGATTACTGATCAGGAAAACACATGGGTGTAATAATATAAGGGCATTAGAAGGGACAGTACATATGAGATGGGTGATGCGTTGGATAGAGTTGCAGGTGATGGGGATAGAGACAAGAGTTGCAGGTGATGGGGATGGAGACATAGAGTTGCAGGTGATGGGGATGGAGACATAGAGTTGCAGGTGATGGGGATGGAGACATAGAGTTGCAGGTGATGGGGATGGAGACATAGAGTTGCAGGTGATGGGGATGGAGACATAGAGTTGCAGGTGATGGGGATGGAGACATAGAGTTGCAGGTGATGGGGATGGAGACATAGAGTTGCAGGTGATGGGGATGGAGACATAGAGTTGCAGGTGATGGGGATGGAGACATAGAGTTGCAGGTGATGGGGATGGAGACATAGAGTTGCAGGTGATGGGGATGGAGACATAGAGTTGCAGGTGATGGGGATGGAGACATAGAGTTGCAGGTGATGGGGATGGAGACATAGAGTTGCAGGTGATGGGGATAGAGACAAGAGTTGCAGGTGATGGGGATGGAGACATAGAGTTGCAGGTGATGGGGATGGAGACATAGAGTTGCAGGTGATGGGGATGGAGACATAGAGTTGCAGGTGATGGGGATGGAGACATAGAGTTGCAGGTGATGGGGATGGAGACATAGACTTGCAGGTGATAAGAAGATTCTCTGGGTTGTGTTTAATTTTGTCTCATGGTCTTTCCACTTAGTAATGACCTGTTGCATATTTGGATTTACTCTGAATTCCTTGTTGGTAATCCTGTATTGATTATATCATGATTAATTTTTCGAACCAGATGTTGGTAGTTAATAGAGTGTAAATTAGGGTGTATCATATATGTTGGTGAAAGTTAATAATTCTTGTATTTCTTTTCCCAGGAAACAAAGAAGCAAGAGTCCAAAGTGTCAGATCAGTTCTCTGCCTTGTTTGGTGAACCAATCAAGAAGGTTGCTGACCAGAAGAAACCCAGTAAAGAAAAGCCTCCCAAAGAGAAAGAAAAAGTGCCTGAGAAAGTTAATGAGAAGTACAAAGACAAACCTCCTGTATCAAAATCTAATGAAAAGAAACCAAAGGATAAACACAAAAGTGAGAAAATATCTTCTTCCAGTACAACGAACTTAGCTCAGACGAATATTTCCGAAGTGAAAGAAGAGAAACGTGAAAAAGTAAAGGATAAGAGTCACAAAGAAAAACATAAAAAAGACAGAGATAAGGAAAGAGACAAACACAAAAAGGACAGAGATAGAGAGAGAGACAGTAAAAAGCAAAGAGAAAAAGAAACATCCAAACGTTCATCGTCCCCATCATCAAAACGATCTGTGTCCCCTGCATCAAAGCGATCATTGTCTCCGGCGTCAAAGCGATCATTATCTCCGGCATCTAAGCGATCATTGTCACCAGCTAGTAGTATAAAATCAGATTCTAGTGCAAAAAGGAAAAAGTGTGAAACAGAAAGTACAAAGGTAGTAGTTGAGAAGACTATAGAAGAAACAAAGGAAAAGAAAAAAGAAAAAAAGAAAGACAAGAAGGAAAAGCGTAGAGACAAAGAGGACGTACCTTCAGTGGAAGTCGACAGAGAGAAGCCTGTTGAGAAAGTGATTGTAAAGACAGAAAGTTCCACAAAAATGGCTGCTCCCATGTTAAAAGAGGAACGAGTTGTGTTGCCTGTTAAGAGTGGAGATAGAAGTCCAGCCAAGGAAAGAGTTAAGGTAGAACATAAAGTAAAGAAAGGTGTACATAAGGAAGCTGTCAAGGAGGAACCTGTGGTTGTCACACCTCAGGTTAATGCCAAAGAAAAGAAGGTAAAGGAAAAACCTGTGCATGTTCCACCACCAGCACCGCCACGATCAAGATCTTCATCCAAGTCGTCATCAAGAAGTCTCTCACCTTCGCTGTCACCTTCTAGGTCTCCTTCACCTGCGTGTTCAAGATCATCCTCAAAATCTTCCAGATCAAGGAGCCCTCCATCACCTGCATCTGTTGGGCGAGAGTCACCATACAGATCACCCTCCTTGTCTCGGTCTCGATCGCCTGCGCGTTCCAAATCTCGATCACGTTCTAGATCAAGTTCTGGATCTCGAAGATCAGTTTCAAGATCACCATCTGTGTCAAGATCAAAATCAAGGTCACCATCTAGATCCCCAACACACTCTAGGTCACCTTCTAGATCACGATCAAAGTCTAGATCACGCTCCAGGTCAGCTTCAGGTAGTAGATCACAGTCCAGTTCTCCCGCTAGATCCAAGTCAAGGTCAGTCTCCAGGTCCCCCACACGTTCAGTTAGCAGCAGTTCCAGTGGTAGTTCACCATCGCCAGTGTCTGTAGCAGAAAGTCAATCTCAGGTTCCAGCTCCACGTACTGGCCCTCCACGGCCACCCCTTGCTGCTGGCACAGACTCCAGAGGGCCAACTAATCCCTTGAGTATCATGATGAAAGAGGTTAGTAGCTCTTCCAGTGAAAGTGAGGAACGAGGGAGTGCTGATGGTAAAGGACAGGTGAAGGTACCCCTACGGTCACCAGCAGATGCCAGTCGATCATCTCATGCACCAGTTAGTCAACAGGTGTCCACAACACCTCGACAAATAAAGAAGGAGCCAATTATATCTAGTGATGACGAAGTGACCCCCGTTGTCAAAGATAATTCGAGGGTCACGGGTAAGAGGGAACCGATTACTCGCAGACCTCCACAGAGAGAAAAGAAGAAGCGTCGTTCACAACAGGACAACAGCAGCCCCATCACAACCAGCCTTCCCTCATCATCACCCAAGGAAACCTCAAAGACCGTGAAAGAAGAAGTTAAACAGGAGGATGTAAAGGGAGTAAAGGAGGAAGCAACAGCTACGTCACGGTTAACCCCCGAGTACCTGCAGGAGCTGGTTGAGTTGCAGCACAAGATTATGAACTCAGTAGATAGGGATCAGCTACAGCAGGTGGTGGATATTATCGCAGAACATAGCAGTTTCCAGCTCACTCATGCACATTTCAACTTTGATCTGTGTTCTCTTGATGCTCAAGTTGTGAAGCAACTCCAAGGATGCTTCTCATAGTGATTAATCAACCCATGGATTAAAAGTTTATCCATGGACAAAAACCTTGGCATCTGTACTCCAAGTACTTGGGCTTTTCAAATATCTCATGATGGCAGCACTGTAGACCTAACTACTTATACTGTTGTAGGTATTGAGTAGTGCGGTGAGAAAAGTGCCAGCAGGAAGTCTTGCTTGGTATTTACTTGTGAAACTGGACCATCTATAGTCTGTGATCTCAGCCCTTATCTAGCACAACCTCATGTGCAATTATTTATGTATTCCTGCCTCTTTGCCCAGCATTGCATGTCTCTTGTATTTCTTTTACCTTTAGCAGCTGTTTGGTGAATCTTAACAGTCAGTCTATCTAAAATCTCTATTTTAATACAGTTGCTGTTTAGGTCTGGACCCTAATGTTTTGCTATAAACTTTTAAAAGTTTTGTTGTTCCTAATGTATTTCTCATTGTATTTTTTGTTATAAACCACATTCTTAAAAATAAAAATACTCCTGGCAGTAGATACTGTCTTAAAGTTTTTATTTTCTGTTATAAATGTGAAATTTAATTAATAAATTCATGGTTGTTGATGATAGTATCAACATTAATGTGCAATCAGGTTTTTATTTAAAGAAATTTGGATCTTTTGTTTGCTCTATTCATTCTTTGAAAACCACCTTTGAATCTCAAGAATATTTATATTGTTTTCTTGAAAGGGCTAACTTTAATCTTTCTGTTTTGTACATATGTATGATAATTTATACAGTATATGACATCAATTTTTTATCATAATTATTTTTCATTGCCTTGTTATTGTTGTTGTCAACTTACGTTGAATATTGTTCGTGGTGAAGTGACACAGCTGCTTGTTGTGTGAGTGTGTATGTGTGTAAATGTATATATGTGCATGTTTATTGTTTGCTGACAAGTGAAAGTTGAAATTGCACTGGTCTGGCTAGACCCAGTGTAGGTGACTGTACACTTCTGAGAGAAATAAAATGTATTTTCTCAAAATGTTTAGTATATATTTATTCACTTCATAATTTTTGTTAAATATTTAAAAGAATAATTATTGTATTAACCAAAGGAGGTGTTGGTGGTACAGTGGTATCACACGTATCTCTCACCTGTGTGTCAAGGGTTCAAGCCTCGGCCTGGCCCCCTGTGACCTTACCAAACATCACAGGTTGGTCTCCGAATGTGTAGTAAGCTGATAAATGGCAAAAAAATAAAAAATAAATAAAAATAAAATAAAACAAAAAAATTCAATTTGCTGTTACCTAAAAAGGCTTATCTAGATAACATTCTTTTCAAAAGTTATCTTATCATTTGCCAATGAGTACAATAATTTTATTGGATCCATATCTGCATGTTTATGGTGTATCTGTTTTCATATGCCTCTCTCAACCCAACATTCTCTCCTTCACTTAAACATACCTCTCCAACATAACATTTGTCCTCTTCACGTCCTGCCTTTGATTGTCTCATTCCGGGCTCCTTTGATTACCTCCCACTCTCCTTATCATTGTCCAAATCAGTTTAGTCTTGCCACTCTCATTGTACAGTTTATACAAATCATTCCTACTCTTGTTTGTTCTAATACAGTATCTTCATTCCTTAACCATTCCTCAGTGACACTCCCAATATATCCATCACAACGTTTTCACCTTAATTTTCTACTCCTCAATTCCATGAGCATAGCCAGGATTTTTTAATTGGAGATGGGGGGGTGGGGGGGGGGGACCATAAGATATACGACAGCTAAAATCAAGAAGTCAACTTTGAAATGAGCGGCACCTGGGAAGAACGGGTTGAACACTCAGGAGTATTTATGACGTCCCACCTCCCAAATTAGTTATAGCTTGATCTACAACATATTTTTTCACTGACTCGATATTCAAAACAAAATTGGGTAAAAGTGGAGCAGATGGCCAACCATGCATTAGGTATGACTTTGCCTGGGAGATTGGTATCCCCGCATCCCCTGAGCAAAGCTCTTGTGCATTATGCAGAAGACCAGACAGCAGTACCCTTATCCATTACCTCCTAAGATGTCCCCACACACAACACTTCCGTGACGCCTGCTGGACCACCACTCCACGACCCCCTGACGGAGACACGATGATCCTCCCCATACTGGCCAGATATTATGTAAATAATATTGATTACGTGTTAAAGGAATATCCTTCCTTCCTTAGGCTTTAGTATGCCCCTTTATAATATTTATACTGTATATACTTGTCACACTTGCCAGATGCTTCTGGTGTCATTGTACAGGGGTACCTAGTGACAGCACTAGGATCCCACTTCCTCTATCAAGGAATAAACAATTAAAATTGAAAAATTGATGGCCAACACCAGAAGGAATTGGTCGATTTTGCTCATTTTTTTCGACAGATGCACTTTGGATAATAGTAAATAACAAAAATGATATAACAATGAAGAGAACCTAATCGAACCTGACATAACCAACCCCAAAAACCTACCTAACTGCAACCGGACCCCTTGGCATATTAAGCTGAGAAAACTTTGATATCAGGTACCGATAAAAGCAACTGTCTTTAACCGACATGGTGTAATTTCACCTTTTTGGGGGGAAGTGAGAGTACACTCAGACGGAGCAGTTCGGTTGTTGCACTGAAACAAAGAGTGGAAGACAACACATGTTGACACTGCAGAATTTTTGGCAGAATATTTACTATAAATAATTAATTTCTTTACATACAAAGTATATACAGATATTGTTTAGTGTCATATGATCACTTTTTGTCGTGTTTCACCAGCAATTTCTCTCACCCTTCATACCCTGCCCAATACAGGCGATTTACGATCATGGCTATTGAAAAAAAAAAAAAAAAAAAAAAAAAAAAAAAAAAATATATATATATATATATATATATATATATATATATATATATATATATATATATATATATATATATATATTATATATATATACAGTATTTATAACTAAAATAAAGTTGTCATTTCGTTTTAATTACTATCATCCAACGAACAGTTGTGGAGAAAATTAATATTATCAAACAACTCGTGTTAGGCAGATGCTCCATTAGTACCCAAATTTGACCCATGAGCACGGCCATGTTTGATGACATACGGTCACACAAAGTTATGACTGCTCAGGGGGAGTTATAATGATATGTTCAGACACAAACAAGCCGTTGGTAGCCGACTGCTGGTGGGCTGTGGACAGGGTTCCAGACAGTCCCGATAAATCATTGCGTGTTGAGACAGACCTTACTTGAAGGTCCCCTCTGAACTTCCCACAAAAAGTCTGAGAGAAAGGCCAACGAGAAGACCAGTTGAAGGAAAAATTAAACCTAACGAGAGAAGACAAGTAGGAACTGATAATTAACGGAAGATGAAAGAAATCCTTACAGGAGGAAACCTTAGTGAATGCTTATACAGTACAGGAGGGATGCAGATTTAAGGTACAGTATGTTATTATCACAAAAAAACAGCATACATTTTTTGATGGATTTTTCTTATTATATTTTCATCGTTGTGGTAATATGATATTTATTTCTTCGGTAAATGCTTCGTTGGGTAGATAATTAGGCCCCAAGTCTCGCACTACTTCGTCTAATGACTCTAATCGGAGGTGAAACTGTGTGGCGGCTCGAAGTTGTCGTGTCTCAGTACACCAACCTGCCCTTCAGTCCCAGCGCACTTCATGTCCGAAAAACATAAGATTACACAAAATCAAAGTAAGTTCTTTCTGTTTAATATGCCGGGGGCACTTGTGTTTCTTATCGACTAAGGTTAGGTTAGGTTTCATTTAAAAATAACCCATTTTAACACATTTGCCCAAATAAAACTACACCCAAGTCCACTGCAATTCGTTGTGAAATTGCAGGTTTTTAAATTCATTTTATATGAACATTCGGCAACGGGTGTGTCAATAATTACCCAAAACATTTAGAAGAAACACAACATTGGAGATTATTCATATTTGTATTACAAGTTAACGATGGTATACCTGAAGGTGGCATAGGGGCAGATCATGCAACTGGTAGGTCTCAGAGGTGTTGAGCGGGTGAGCTATGCGGTGTTGTCTTCCGCGGTTCCATGACAAAACCCCAACGGGGTTGTCATTTATCAATACTAATCTAACCTAACCTAAACATAAAAGTGTTTTATTTTATATTCTATATATGAGACTGGGGTTTTGTCCGTTGGGGTTTTATCCGGTCACCGTCTTCCGCTCTCCCGCCCTTGTAGCCAGGAGAACGTGTTACATTGTTTATAGTTAACTAGTGATGAAACAACTACCACGAGTTTAGTAAGAAGATATGGGCATAATGGATAACATTTAAGTTACTAAATAAACAACCGCACATATAAATTTTAATATGGAAAGATATATAAACGTAAATAAACAGAAGAAAAAGCAATTCTATTGTTGATAAAGTATGATTGTTGACCAGAGGAAGGTGAAACGAAATAAATAATGTGATAATAAATGAAGGGATAATAAATACAGGGTGCAAAGTTGTTGGTGATGATGGTACTGTGATTGGGGTGATACTTATATCCTCTTCGCCACTGATTGGCTCCTTAGCCGCTTGGGCGATCGGTCACATCTCTGATACGCACTTTTGACAGATACTGAGCATGTACTGGCTCCTGAATATATCGGAACCTGCACCAGTGTTGGTCAAGTCTGGCCTTGAATGACCTCACACTTAGTGCCATCACAACGCTCTCCGGCAGATTGTTCCAAGAGTTTACAATTCTCACTCCAAATAAAATTGCCCTTACAGTTTTCTGGACTTGTGGCTTCTTCAACCTTAAGCTGTGACCCCTTGTGGGGCGGACGTCCGCCAGCTCCAGGTATGTATACATTCGACCGAGTAGTGCCCCCTGAGATGTTTATACACTTCGATTAGGTCGCCCCTCGTCCATCTGTAGTACAGTATAAGCTCGGTAGTTCCATGCGCTCCATGTCTCTCTGAGTAACTGAGGTTCTGTAGAGCAGGCACCAGTCTGGTGGCCCTCCTTTGGACATTTTCATTCAATTGGCAGTCTCTAGCAAACCTCGGGGACCAGATGGGGTGAAAGTACTCCAGGCGGAGAAGCACCTCACTCTTGAAGATCGTGACGAGTGGCGGACCATCCAGATATCTAAACAACCTTCTTATAAGACCTATTAGTTTCGTTGCCTGATTCACCTTCTCACAGTGGCCTGAGAACTTAAGTTTATAGTCGACATACACACCCAGATCCTTTTCACATTCTGTCTCAATGCAGTCTCTTCGTCCTGTTGGGACATATGATACGCCTCCTTACTGTTGGTGTGACCCAGGTGCATCCTTTTGCACCTCGTGACATTGAATCTTGGCAGCCATTTCCTCGACCAATCTTGAAGCTCATCGAGATCTTTCTGCAGCTCTTCACAGTCTGCTTGGTTCTTAATCTCCCTTAATAACTTGGCATCGTCCGCAAACATTTGTATGGAGGAGTGTATAGCTTCTGGCATGTCATTAATGAAACAAACAACAACGGGCCTAATACACTGTGGTACCCCTCAAGTCACAGGTACACATGACGATTTCGTACCATTTATCACCAGTTTTATTATTTGTGGTTAGTTCCTGGCTGTATCATACGTGGCCACGGCTGTCGCTCTTTATCTTCATGGGGCAAGTGTTGTACATAGGAGATTGACCCCCCACATTCTCTAGGAGTCTAGGGACACACAGGACATTCAGCACTCATTACGACAGACCCAAGCGGGACTCGAACCCTGACAACAATTTCAGAGGCAAGAAGTTAACATCCATTTGGACGAGTCGGTAATTACCGTCCACCTTTAAGCAGTTCCGATAGACCAAGGACTGTTATAGGTCTCAGTTTAAGAAGTTACTTTTTTGTACCTAACTGTCTTGCTCAGCCTTAATTAATTCTGGTTAAAGCACTAAGGTTGGTGATAATAATAATAACTGGAAGGATCATTGAGGTGGAATCTCATTAGTAACTTTTTCATCGGGAAGATGTCGCGACCAGCGTCATGCAGTGTGTTGACATGCTAAGGCCCATACGCAAGATCAGCCGTGGTGTGTACCATGCTGAATTTGGATGGACATAAAATGTATAAATCTGCAAAGGAATAATATTTGTTATACGATGTACTCCATATAGAACAGCGCATGCAGAATTGTATTGTTCTTTTTAAAAGCGGTACATGTTTTTGTACGAAAAATGCCGCCAGCCTCGACATGTCTCATCGCCGTTTATATTCTCCAAATTCGCCTAACCATCATAAAAGGTAAGCTTTTAAGATAACTAATACAACTAATTTATGTGTATAAATGTATTGAAATCAAATTAAAGTAAATAAAAGTCGTAAATGGTCTATTTGAAGAGTGGTGAGAACAGCTTCCTCTGGGATGGTGAATGACGTCCTTTATCAGAATTAATATCAACCCAATTTTCGTAATGAGCTCAATTAATAACAGTCCACCACTACCAAAATAATTATTTCCTTAGTATAATTACTTATTAGGCTAGATTTCATATTTTAATAAAATATGCCAGGTAACTAGTGCTAGGTACTTCCCAGGCATGTTTCATTTGTATATCAGTTTAACCACAATTTGCTACTAATAAGATAAATTCATTGACCTAAATTCATGTTTTATTTTTTTATTTTCTTAGTGACTCAATATAATACAAGAAAGAACTACTTTACGACTTGTTTGGGCCAACAGTTGGAGTGGTGATATTAATTAACTTTGCCATTGACAGTATGTCCATGATTTCAACAAAAATGAATAAGTCCTTCTAAAGTAAATGGAAGTGATAATATTATCTTTTTGGCCATCCAGCGAATTTAATGATTTTAAGTTAACCGATTTTTTCCAGTTAAGTTAGGTTATGTTAGATAAGTTAAGTTGGGTTAGGTTAGGTTTGGTGACATTGAAATTATGTTTTTTCAAATGCCAAGTAGGTGGATGACCTAAACATTCATTTTACCAAATTGATTATGAGTAGATCAAAAACATTAGTCTTGTTTTTTTACAAATTCAGACTCCGTGAAGTTCAAATGACAATCACTTCATGATAGATGTTTCACCCTATACACTAAAGCTACTTTATGTAAGAGGAAAAAATTCGCACCAAATTGTATTGTTTAATACCAAAAAAAGTCATTGATGATAATATTTAATAACAATATTTCAGGTATTACGACCTGGTCGTCGGGACGGAACACCGTCCTGTCGTAAGTCGATGAGAGACTGTAATACATTTTCATCTTTAAACTCCTTGTATCTTACCTAACTCACCTTGATGCTCCACTCAATTATAGCTAGATGTAATAATTGTAGAAAGTAATCACAGGTATGACTCCCTTTACCGTTAATTGTTTTTATATTACAATTCTTGGATATTCAAAGATAATGAAATTATGAATCTTCAATAAATGTGATATATGTACATTCTAATGATGGCAACAGAAATATGTCAGACTTGACTAATTAACTGTAACCAGAAATTAACCAGAGTGAATTTGTCCTTAATCCAACCTTTAAAATATGAAAGACAGTATACTTTATTTTATGATATGTTAAGTCAGTTTCCAGATAGGTTAAATTAGGTAGGTTAGGTTAACATTTTTATATAGATCATTAAAATTTTAAAGGGCTTATAATTTTTGTTCTATGAATTTCTCCAAAAAAAGGATCAAAGTTTTGGAATCACCATAACAATACACACTACAGTACATTAGAAAAAACAATAATTTTTTTAGTGTGTTGCATATCAAACCAAACAAATCTGAGTTTCCTTTGGAATTTTTTATTTTTATTTTTTTTTAACAGACAAAATTACCCTCAATATTTAGATGTGGGGAAACTTATAAATAGTAACCCTTTATTTTCACTTACAGGTAGAGATACAGCTGACTATTCACCTATCACCAATACTGAAGAAATAAATCTTGGTATCATTTGATTGATAGGGAATTTTTCCGGTTCCAGGGAAGATTTTGGAATGTGCTTTCTAACCTAACCTCGGAACTGGTTCCCAGACTCGGAACAAAAAATTTGGAAACTTTCCGTAAAATCCCCAAATTACTCATAGACCAGAAAAAATGCAGTTTCTGGAATTTTCTGAACATATACCTTGGAGAAATCATAACGTACTGTATGCCTTAATTATTATTATTTTTTTTTATTTTACACTCAGCATACATGCGTGGATATTACGTATTAATTTATTTGTGAAATTTGTGGATGATTTTTCTTTTAGAATACTTTACTCTTGATCATCCATATATTATAACATCCTGCTTTTAATAAAGGCTATATTCTGAAATAAGCATTATCATTGTATTCTTATCCTTATTATTATTACAGTTTATATTAAACATTAAAAAATGCAGGAATGATTTGCAATTAACATTGCAGACTGTATTGAGGATACAGTCAACCCTCGCTTTACGCGGTCCCACTTTACGCGTTTCCACGTTTACGCAGTGCCCTGCCGAACACGGAATGCTCACTTTCCGTGGTGTGTGTACCCTTTTACGCGGAGAGCGGCACGAGCAGGGTGCGCACAAGGTCGCCCAGTCATCAAAACATTACCAAGTTCTTCACCCGCCACCCACCACAGCCGGCCCAAGTCAGTGATAGTGATAATGATAGTGAGGATATGGACTTATATGGACTTTGAGGGGTTTGACAAAGAGGCCCTGCAAGCCTCTGTGGTGGATAGAGATACAATTGATACAAGTGATAAAGGTGAGGGCCAATAATCTGCCCTCTGCCTTGAAACCAACCCCCCATCCCCGTGTGCCCAGCCATCTTTTCTACTAATGTAAGTGTTAAAAAACCTAATATTATTGATATTTCTCTTAATTATTAATTGTGTGTGCATACCATCATAAAATTAAGAAGTTATTTTTACTACAACGTAGGTATTGTGTCTGAAAAAGTGGAGTTTGGGGGTCGGCCCGGTCTCTATTTCAATTAATCCCGTATGTTATGTTGTTCACTTTACGCGGGCCATCGTGGGTTCAATTGACCGCGTAAAGTGAGGGTTCACTGTATTTTTAAACCATTTAATTATCATCTTGTTCTATGTTTAACATTATTAGTCTCTGATTAGATGGTAGAATTTCATGACTATACCTACTGTATATGGGTTCCATGACATTTGCTCACAGGATGAACCTAATCTAACCTAACATGTCTTCATTTCCATAATAGTTGAGTATATGCCTTGTAAACAAATGTCTGCACACTAACTATATGAAGGCTGTCTGGTGAGGATCCATATACAGTAAGTCCCCAAGTTACGTACATAATGGGGACCAAAAGGTTGTACTTAACTCGAAATGTACGTAACTCGATAATTTCCGCGAGTTTCTTTGGAAAATCCTGTGCTGTTTTCCAATCAGCACTCGCCGCCTCACCAGTCACTCGAACATTATGCAGCTTATTTCGCACCTTGAATCGGTTAAACCACCCATTGCTAGCATTGAATGTCACAGTATCATCAGGGTGATCTTTCTTTAGGTCGTTGAAAAGACTTAGGGCTTTCTCCTGAATCATACTGAGACACAGAGGCTTACGTTTTTGTGTTCAGTCCTCGATCCACAGCGCAAGATATTTTTCCATTTCTTCCAGAACCTTCCCTCTTCTTTTAGTTATAATCGTAGATTGCATTGGCACTGCAGATTTCACATGTTCCTTGATCTTTTCTTTGCCCTTATCAATTGTATTAACAGTTGACCGACTCAGGTTAAATTTGCGGGCAACATTGGTCAACTTTTCACCACTTTCAAGCAGTTTTATTATGTCCATTTTTACCTCTAGTGAGATTGCTTGACGTTTCGTAGCACTCCCACTGGCTTCACCACTCTTACGCTTTACACCAGTCATTGCACACAGAGTAAAGTGTACAAAATAGGGCAGAAATTCACAGGAGAAGTACTGTATGCACAATGACCACACTTGTTGTTTTGGTGCGTCTAGCGTGTCGTCTGCATGGTCAGTGATAGTGGCGGCGCGGTGCGGCTGGCTCGCCCGCCAAATTTAAAAATTGCTCGCCCTTTTAAGACAATATTTTTGCAATTAAAGACTTCAGAAGCGATGTACGTATCGGCCGTTTGTACGTAATTCGGATGTACGTAATTCGGGGACGAACTGTACAGTATTTACATGTAATATTTGTCCAAATAAAAGACTATTTAAACAGCAGAGACTTTTCTCCGACTTCTGGTTTAGTCCATGTCTTAACAAATTGTATACATATTTATTCCTGACATTGGGAAAGTGTTCGTCTTGTTTTTTGAAAGGGTATTTATTGCATTACTATAATCAGGTGGAGAAAAGGAGGAAACATTATCTCAAGTTTTCATATCTTGTAGATAACTGGCCTTGTATAATATGAAAGTAAAAATTTTGGTATAAAGATAATTTCCTGTTTGATAGAAAACTAACAGTTATGGTGATATTTTATCCCAATTCATCTGTACAGTGAGTTCATCACTGCCATAACAAAATTATAATACCTAATACAGTTGGTCCTCCTATTACGCGGTCCCACAATCCGCGTTTCACCGTTAACGCGGTGCCTTGCCAGAACCTAACATCCTTACATTCCGCGGTCGTTTCCGCCATTGCGCGGAGAGTGTCTGGCGCGACGCTATTTTTAGATTTTCCCCACGCGCCACCCACGCGCTCGCCACCCACGCGCCCGCCTGCCTGCCTCTCCCTCCTCCTCCTCCTCCTCCTCCTCCCTCCGCTTGGGCAAGCGGCGCGGCAAGGTTGCGCAGTGTGTGTCTTTGTTACGTTATCACTGACGTCATATGACGTATCAGACCTGTGATTGGCCATGCATCCCTACCCCCCTCTGCCGCTAGCTGTAATTGGCTCAAAGTATTATGACGTGTCCACCCGGGGGAGGGAGGGAGGGAGGGAGGAGAGACGACGCTTGACCTAGCCGCGACAGTTTCATCCCTCAAGGCCACTCCGTGTAAACGCGCATCCATTGTTCCGTAAAATGGCTTCCGCCGGACCACCACCCCCAGAGAAAAACCTTTCCTTACCTGGACCCAGCGGCACTAAACCAAAGAAGACACGACGTTCCTTAAGCTACGAGGTGAAGTATACCATCATCCAAGAGTTGGAGAAAGGAACAAGGCAGGTTGATTTGGCGCGCCAGCATGGCGTGAACGAATCTACGATCCGGACTATAAAGAAGGATTCAGCCAAGATAAAGGAGCACATGAAGATCACAAAGTCTACAGGTGCTTCTATGATCAAGTATTTTCACAACCAGGTGCTTCTCAAGACAGAAAAATTACTTGTGAGGTACTTGGTGCGTCAGGCGCGACGGAACATGGCGGTCGACACGCGCTCTGTGAAGGACTACGCACGTGAACTGTACATCGCAGTGGCACGAAAGATGGGAATTACAGAGCCCAAACCCTTTAATGCGTCCTCTGGGTGGTTACAGAGGTTTAAGATCCGGAACAACATCACCAATATAAACATTGGTGGTGAAGAAGCGAGTGCTGATCGTGCTGCGGCTCGGGAATTTCCTCCGTTTTTACGTGAGATTATGGAGGAAGGACAGTACACCGACGACCAGGTGTTTAACATGGACGAATCTGGTCTTTTCTGGAGAAAACTACCTTCCAAGTCCTACATTGTGAAGAATGCCAGCAGGATTCGGGGCCGGAAAATGCAGAAGGAACGCATCACCGTCCTGTTTACCACCAATGCCTCCGGTACCTGTAAGCTCAAGTTATCGGTGATCCACACAGCCCGCAAGCCGCACGCCTACAAGACCATGGACATGACCAAGCTAAATGTCCACTGGCTGACAGCACGTAAGGCATGGATGTTCTCTACACTGTCCCTCTCCTGGTTTGATGACTGTTTTGTTCCCGATGTAAAGAAATTCTGTGAGCAACAGAATGTCCCATTTAATATTTTGTTGCTGCTGGACAACGCACCAGGACACTCGCCCCTACTGTTAGATCGTCACCCCAACGTAAAAGTGGTCTTCCTTCCTCCCAACACTACGTCTTTAATCCAGCCCATGGACCAGGAGTTGATTTGCAATGTGAAAGCTGCATTCTCAAGAACAAAATTCCAGCTCCTGAACGACTACACCAACACCAGGGAAGAGTTGCGTGACCTGAGTGACACCACCACCGATAGCAAGAGCGACGAAGATGAGGAACAACGGTTAGAACAGCAAAAAATACTCTTCAAACAATTCTGGAGAGTATTTAACATCAAGAAAGCTGTGGACATCTTGGTGGAGTCATGGGATCAGCTGTCTATTGCTACAATTCGTCACGCATGGAGACATGTGTTGCATGGAATACCAGGTGAGAGGAGGAGTCAATCTGTGACTGGTGAGGTTCAGACTGTTGCAGTAGCAGTGGACCTTGCCAGAGAAGCTGCGCAGACTGTTACAGTTCCAGGCTTCTCCGAGACAACCAACGACGACATCTTGGAGGTGATCAGAAATCCTGAAGTGACTGCCGACGAGATGTTGGAAGAAGAACACGTCAGTGAAGAGGAGGAAGAAGGTGCGTCATTCTCCGAAGAACACAGTTTAAGTCATAGTGATATTAAGGGTGCCATGGAGTGTGCAGAGAAGATGAAGTCCTTCCTTTCCCGCGACAATGACGATGACCGCTATGAAGTCTTCCATAACCGGCTGGTGCAGGCTATGGAGCCGTACATCAAGGTGTATCACGACAACATCAACGCCAGCCGTCAGCAAAGCATAACAGATTTCTTCACCCGCAACCCACCACAGCTAGCCCAAGCCAGTGATAGTGATAGTGGCAGTGAAGTTGACTTTGAGGGATTTGTCAGGGAAGCCCTGACAACTGTAAGTGACAGTGATGATGATTCACCTAGTAATGGTGATTCACCTGAGGGCCAGTAATCTGCCCTCTGCCTCAGAACCAGCCTCCATCCCCATATGCTGACCCATCTCTTCTACTACCGTAAGTGTTACACAAAATTTTTAGTTTTCTAACCTAACCTTTATTTTTCCTATGTTAACCTTTATCTTTCCTAACCTAACCTCTTCTATATTACTTGTTTTTTCATACCATCATAAAGTTAAGATAAAATTTTTACTACAACATAGTTGTGTGTCGTCAAAAAGTGGAGTTTGGGGATCGGCCTGGACTCCATTTCAATTAATCCCATATGTTATGTTGTTCACTTTACGCGTTCCTTACTTTCCGCGGGACCCTCCGGGTTACATTAACCGCGTAATACGAGGACCAACTGTACTGTGATTTGGTACATTCTACTGACTTCATCCATAGAACAGGCCATAGTTTTCTTTATTACACTCACCCAACCCCAAGTTCATGAAAAACCTATAACTTTATTGTTAGATCTCATAAGGATCAAGAAGAAAGGAACAGATATTACATTCAATTCCTACGTTTTTATGGTTGTCACAGGCTTTATTTACCTATATTCACAGTAAATAATCGTATTTTATTCCCAGAATTGGCTTATAATCCAAGAAAATAGGAAAATGAGGTGCACCTTAGCTTGGGATTCAAGTTTTTTATGCTCGTAAATCGTGTAGCAAGAGCAAACGTTTCGTGCCACTGACAACGTTTTCAGGGTGCAAGCATACCAACCCCCAAGTCTTCCGCCAGTTGGTACACCTGACTACACTACGATGACGCAGTAACAACAAACGACAGTCGGGTGCCACCATGGCCCATCTTGAAATCACAAAATTTTCACTCCATTGTATTACGACCGCCGGGATACCATGGCATGGTGTACACCACGGCTGATCTTGCATTTGGGCCGAAGTCCTGAAGTGTGAATCTGACTTCGTGACGCTTTATTCTTCTTCTAATATATCATAAAATATTGTGACATTATATTATCCTGACTCTTATGCATTATGGGTTGATATTTCACATAATACATCATGCCAAGGGTAATTTCACAACAAATGTGTATAGCTAAAAAAATAATCATCTTCAGCATTTCGGAGACGTCCAACTCTGAATCGTTTTGTTTGGAAACTTCTACGTAGCTTTACTGATTAAAGCATACTATTTTGTTATAATGATATTGGTTTATTTTGGGCATAAAACTGATCAGTTTGTTTTTCCTGCAGTGAAGTGTGCGGTTGATGGACTCGGTGCTCTCCACTCTCACCATCACCCCTACAGTACATTATAGGACGTATTATTTTGTGTGTGTGTTAACATGAACCATCACGGGAGTGAACCATTGCTCGGGTGGTCCAACACATCACCAAGCAGAGGATACGGTAAGCTGTTCATTAGTAAGGGCGGGTGAATTAATGGTGGGATGATATATTGAATGTGCAGGGGGGCAGCTACCTGTTTTATTGTTGAGAATTACGGGCTGCGGATAAAAGGAGGTAGAGGGCGACGGAGAGAAGGAGAAAGAGAGACTATTAGCGCACAAAACACAGGGGGGAGATATTATCACGGCAAAGAGGGTAGAAGTGTTTGAAGATCACGGTAGCCATTTGCATTGTTGTCTTGGCAGTTTTGGAGCCGCTGTTCTGACCAGGTGTACAGTAGGTGTTGACAAGTACCAATTAAGGCTTCACTGTCGCCGCGGGGAAACTTGTTATGGTAGGTAATGGCGTCTGGCCTCTTACAGGTAGTGAGGAATTAAAAAAAAAAAAAGAGGAAAATATTGGGTTCCGTGAGGCAAAAAATGGCGGTCCGACTAATTACCCAAATGTAGCAAAATGTCGCCGCAATGAAGTCAAATAATGGTCCTACATGAATAAATCGGACTGCTAATCACTTCTCGACTAGTATTTGGTGTCACAAAGTCACAAAAAATTGGAAAACTTACTTTAATCTGAGTTAATAGATCGCGTGCTTGTACCGAGGGAGCGAGTAATTACCCAAATGTAGCCGCAATAAAGTCAAATGATGGTCGTACAAGCGTAAATCGGGCTGTGAATCACTTCTCGATTATTATTTGGTGTCATAAAGTCACAAAAAATTGGTAAACTTAATTTAATCTGAGTTGTGTTAGGTTAGGTTAGGTACATGCACTTGATCTATTAACTCAGATTAAATTAAGTTTACCAATTTTTTGTGACTTCGTGACACCAAATACTAGTCGAGAAGTGATTCACAGCCCGATTTACGCTTGTGCGACCATCATTTGACTTTATTGTGGCTACATTTGGGTAATTGCCCGCTCCCTCGGTACAAGCACGCGATCTATTAACACAGATTAAAGTAAGTTTTCCAATTTTCTGTGACTTTCTGACACCAAATACTAGTCGAGAAGTGATTAGCAGTCCGATTTGTTCATGTAGGACCATTATTTGACTTCATTGCGGCTACATTTGGGTAATTAGTCGGACCCAAAAATGGAGACCGGTGACGAGCCAGGGGGGGAAGGGAGGGGATTGTTGGCATAGGAAGGGTGGGGATTGTTGGCGTGGGAAGGGAGGGTATTGTCGGCGTTGGAAGGGAGGGTATTGTCGGCGTTGGAAGGGAGGGTATTGTCGGCGTTGGAAGGGAGGGCACTGTCGGCGTTGGAAGGGAGGGCACTGTCGGCGTTGGAAGGGAGGGCACTGTCGGCGTTGGAAGGGAGGGCACTGTCGGCGTTGGAAGGGAGGGCACTGTCGGCGTTGGAAGGGAGGGCACTGTCGGCGTTGGAAGGGAGGGCACTGTCGTCGTTGGAAGGGAGGGCACTGTCGTCGTTGGAAGGGAGGGCACTGTCGGCGTTGGAAGGGAGGGCACTGTCGGCGTTGGAAGGGAGGGCACTGTCGGCGTTGGAAGGGAGGGCATTGTCGGCGTTGGAAGGGAGGGCATTGTCGGCGTTGGAAGGGAGGGCATTGTCGGCATAGGAAGGGAGGGCATTGTCGGCGTTGGAAGGGAGGGCATTGTCGGCGTTGGAAGGGAGGGCATTGTCGGCGTTGGAAGGGAGGGCATTGTCGGCATAGGAAGGGAGGGCATTGTCGGCATAGGAAGGGAGGGCATTGTCGGCGTTGGAAGGGAGGGCATTGTCGGCGTTGGAAGGGAGGGCATTGTCGGTGTTGGAAGGGAAGGTATTGTCCCTAGCTCACCTCCCTCCCTCCCTTCCTAGCTCACGACCTCCCCCCCTCCCTTGCTCACCACCTCCCTCCCTCCCTAGCTCACCACCTCCCTCCCTCCCTAGCTCACCACCTCCCTCCCCTCCCTAACTCACCACCTCCCTCCCTCCCCCCCTCCCTAGCTCACCACCTCCCTCCCCTCCCCTTCCTAGCTCACCACCTCCCTCCCTTCCTAGCTCACCACCTCCCTCCCCTCCCCCTCCCTAGCTCACCACCTCCCTCCCCTCCCCCTCCCTAACTCACCACCTCCCTCCCTCCCTCCCTAGCTCACCACCTCCCTCCCTCCCTAGCTAACCACCTCCCTCCCTCCCTTCCTAGCTCACCACCTCCTTCCCTCCCTCCCTAGCTCACCACCTCCTTCCCTCCCTAGCTCACCACCTCCCTCCCTAGCTCACCACCTCCCCCCCTCCCTAGCGCACCACCTCCCTCCCTCCCTAGCTCACCACCTCCCTCCCTCCCTAACTCACCACCTCCCTCCCTCCCTCCCTAGCTCACCACCTCCCTCCCTCCCTCCCTAGCTCACCACCTCCCCCCTCCCTAGCTCACCACCTCCTTCCCTCCCTAGCTAACCACCTCCCTCCCTCCCTTCCTAGCTCACCACCTCCTTCCCTCCCTAGCTCACCACCCCCCTCCCTCCCTAGCTCACCACCTCCCTCCCTCCCTAGCTCACCACCTCCCTCCCTCCCTAGCTCACCACCTCCCTCCCTCCCTAGCTCACCACCTCCCTCCCTCCCTAGCTCACCACCTCCCTCCCTCCCTCCCTAGCTCACCACCTCCCCTCCCTCCCTAGCTCACCACCTCCCTCCCTCCCTAGCTCACCACCTCCCTCCCTCCCTAGCTCACCACCTCCCTCCCTCCCTAGCTCACCACCTCCCTCCCTCCCTAGCTCACCACCTCCCTCCCTCCCTAGCTCACCACCTCCCTCCCTCCCTAGCTCACCACCTCCCTCCCTCCCTCCCTAGCTCACCACCTCCCTCCCTCCCTCCCTAGCTCACCACCTCCCCCCCTCCCTAGCTCACCACCTCCCTCCCTCCCTAGCTCACCACCTCCCCCCCTCCCTAGCTCACCACCTCCCTCCCTCCCTAGCTCACCACCTCCCTCCTTCCCTAGCTCACCACCTCCCTAGCTCACCACCTCCCCCCTCCCTAGCTCACCACCTCCCTAGCTCACCACCTCCCTCCCTCCCTAGCTCACCACCTCCCTCCCTCCCTATCTCACCACCTCCCCCCTCCCTAGCTCACCACCTCCCTCCCTCCCTAGCTCACCACCTCCCTCCCTCCCTAGCTCACCACCTCCCTCCCTCCCTAGCTCACCACCTCCCTCCCTCCCTAGCTCACCACCTCCCTCCTTCCCTAGCTCCCACCTCCCTCCTCCCCTAGCTCACCACCTCCCTCCCTCCCTAGCTCACCACCTCCCTCCCTCCCTAGCTCACCACCTCCCTCCCTCCCTAGCTCACCACCTCCCTCCCTCCCTAGCTCACCACCTCCCTCCCTCCCTAGCTCACCACCTCCCTCCCTCCCTAGCTCACCACCTCCCTCCCTCCCTAGCTCACCACCTCCCTCCCTCCCTAGCTCACCACCTCCCTCCCTCCCTAGCTCACCACCTCCCTCCCTCCCTAGCTCACCACCTCCCTCCCTCCCTAGCTCACCACCTCCCTCCCTCCCTCCCTAGCTCACCACCTCCCTCCCTCCCTAGCTCACCACCTCCCTCCCTCCCTAGCTCACCACCTCCCTCCCTCCCTAGCTCACCACCTCCCTCCTCCCTAGCTCACCACCTCCCTCCCTCCCTAGCTCACCACCTCCCTCCCTCCCTAGCTCACCACCTCCCTCCCTCCCTAGCTCACCACCTCCCTCCCTCCCTAGCTCACCACCTCCCTCCCTAGCTCACCACCTCCCTCCCTCCCTAGCTCACCACCTCCCTCCCTCCCTAGCTCACCACCTCCCTCCCTCCCTAGCTCACCACCCCCCTCCCTCCCTCCCTAGCTCACCACCTCCCTCCCTCCCTAGCTCACCACCTCCCTCCCTCCCTAGCTCACCACCTCCCTCCCTCCCTAGCTCACCTCCCTCCCTAGCTCACCACCTCCCTCCCTCCCTAGCTCACCACCTCCCTCCCTCCCTAGCTCCCACCTCCCTCCCTCCCTAGCTCACCACCTCCCTCCCTCCCTAGCTCACCACCTCCCTCCCTCCCTAGCTCACCACCTCCCTCCCTCCCTAGCTCACCACCTCCCTCCCTCCCTAGCTCACCACCTCCCTCCCTCCCTAGCTCACCACCTCCCTCCCTCCCTAGCTCACCACCTCCCTCCCTCCCTAGCTCACCACCTCCCTCCCTCCCTAGCTCACCACCTCCCTCCTCCCTAGCTCACCACCTCCCTCCCTCCCTAGCTCACCACCTCCCTCCCTCCCTAGCTCACCACCTCCCTCCCTCCCTAGCTCACCACCTCCCTCCCTCCCTAGCTCACCACCTCCCTCCCTCCCTAGCTCACCACCTCCCTCCCTCCCTAGCTCACCACCTCCCTCCCTCCCTAGCTCACCACCTCCCTCCCTCCCTAGCTCACCACCTCCCTCCCTCCCTAGCTCACCACCTCCCTCCCTCCCTAGCTCACCACCTCCCTCCCTCCCTAGCTCACCACCTCCCTCCCTCCCTAGCTCACCACCTCCCTCCTTCCCTAGCTCACCACCTCCCTCCCTCCCTAGCTCACCACCTCCCTCCCTCCCTAGCTCACCACCTCCCTCCCTCCCTAGCTCACCACCTCCCTCCCTCCCTAGCTCACCACCTCCCTCCCTCCCTAGCTCACCACCTCCCTCCCTCCCTCCCTAGCTCACCACCTCCCTCCCTCCCTAGCTCACCACCTCCCTCCCTCCCTAGCTCACCACCTCCCTCCCTCCCTAGCTCACCACCTCCCTCCCTCCCTAGCTCACCACCTCCCTCCCTCCCTAGCTCACCACCTCCCTCCTTCCCTAGCTCACCACCTCCCTCCCTCCCTAGCTCACCACCTCCCTCCTTCCCTAGCTCACCACCTCCCTCCCTCCCTAGCTCACCACCTCCCTCCCTCCCTAGCTCACCACCTCCCTCCCTCCCTAGCTCACCACCTCCCTCCCTCCCTCCCTAGCTCACCACCTCCCTCCCTCCCTAGCTCACCACCTCCCTCCCTCCCTAGCTCACCACCTCCCTCCCTCCCTAGCTCACCACCTCCCTCCCTCCCTAGCTCACCACCTCCCTCCCTCCCTAGCTCACCACCTCCCTCCCTCCCTAGCTCACCACCTCCCTCCCTCCCTAGCTCACCACCTCCCTCCCTCCCTAGCTCACCACCTCCCTCCCTAGCTCACCACCTCCCTCCCTCCCTAGCTCACCACCTCCCTCCCTCCCTAGCTCACCACCCTCCCTCCCTCCCTAGCTCACCACCTCCCTCCCTCCCTAGCTCACCACCTCCCTCCCTCCCTAGCTCACCACCTCCCTCCCTCCCTAGCTCACCACCTCCCTCCCTCCCTAGCTCACCACCTCCCTCCCTCCCTAGCTCACCACCTCCCTCCCTCTCTAGCTCACCACCTCCCTCCCTCCTCCCTAGCTCACCACCTCCCTCCCTCCCTAGCTCACCACCTCCCTCCCTCCCTAGCTCACCACCTCCCTCCCTCCCTCCCTAGCTCACCACCTCCCTCCCTCCCTAGCTCACCACCTCCCTCCCTCCCTAGCTCACCACCTCCCTCCCTCCCTAGCTCACCACCTCCCTCCCTAGCTCACCACCTCCCTCCCTCCCTAGCTCACCACCTCCCTCCCTCCCTCCCTAGCTCACCACCTCCCTCCCTCCCTAGCTCACCACCTCCCTCCCTCCCTAGCTCACCACCTCCCTCCCTCCCTAGCTCACCACCTCCCTCCCTCCCTAGCTCACCACCTCCCTCCCTCCCTAGCTCACCACCTCCCTCCCTCCCTAGCTCACCACCTCCCTCCCTCCCTAGCTCACCACCTCCCTCCCTCCCTAGCTCCCACCTCCCTCCCTCCCTAGCTCACCACCTCCCTCCCTAGCTCACCACCTCCCTCCCTCCCTAGCTCACCACCTCCCTCCCTCCCTAGCTCACCACCTCCCTCCCTCCCTAGCTCACCACCTCCCTCCCTCCCTAGCTCACCACCTCCCTCCCTCCCTAGCTCACCACCTCCCTCCCTCCTAGCTCACCACCTCCCTCCCTCCCTAGCTCACCACCTCCCTCCCTCCCTAGCTCGCCACCTCCCTCCTTCCCTAGCTCACCACCTCCCTCCTTCCCTAGCTCACCACCTCCCTCCCTCCCTAGCTCACCACCTCCCTCCCTACCTATCTCACCTCCCTCCCTAGCTCACCACCTCCCTCCCTCCCTAGCTCACCACCTCCCTCCCTCCCTAGCTCACCACCTCCCTCCCTCAGCTCGCCACCTCCCTCCCTCCCTAGCTCACCACCTCCCTCCCTCCCTAGCTCACCACCTCCCTCCCTCCCTAGCTCACCACCTCCCTCCCTCCCTAGCTCACCACCTCCCTCCCTCCCTAGCTCACCACCTCCCTCCTTCCCTAGCTCACCACCTCCCTCCCTCCCTAGCTCACCACCTCCCTCCCTCCCTAGCTCACCACCTCCCTCCCTCCCTAGCTCACCACCTCCCTCCCTCCCTAGCTCACCACCTCCCTCCTTCCCTAGCTCACCACCTCCCTCCCTCCCTAGCTCACCACCTCCCTCCCTCCCTAGCTCGCCACCTCCCTCCCTCCCTAGCTCACCACCTCCCTCCCTCCCTAGCTCACCACCTCCCTCCCTCCCTAGCTCACCACCTCCCTCCCTCCCTAGCTCACCACCTCCCTCCCTCCCTAGCTCACCACCTCCCTCCCTCCCTAGCTCACCACCTCCCTCCCTCCCTAGCTCACCACCTCCCTCCCTCCCTCCCTAGCTCACCACCTCCCTCCCTCCCTAGCTCACCACCTCCCTCCCTCCCTAGCTCACCACCTCCCTCCCTCCCTAGCTCACCACCTCCCTCCCTCCCTAGCTCACCACCTCCCTCCCTCCCTAGCTCACCACCTCCCTCCTTCCCTAGCTCACCACCTCCCTCCCTCCCTAGCTCACCACCTCCCTCCCTCCCTAGCTCACCACCTCCCTCCCTCCCTAGCTCACCACCTCCCTCCCTCCCTAGCTCACCACCTCCCTCCCACCCTAGCTCACCACCTCCCACCCACCCAAGCTCACCACCTCCCTCCCTCCCTAGCTCACCACCTCCCTCCCTCCCTAGCTCTCCACCTCCCTCCCTCCCTAGCTCACCACCTCCCTCCCTCCCTAGCTCACCACCTCCCTCCCTCCCTAGCTCACCACCTCCCTCCCTCCCTAGCTCACCACCTCCCTCCCTCCCTAGCTCACCACCTCCCTCCCTCCCTAGCTCACCACCTCCCTCCCTCCCTAGCTCACCACCTCCCTCCTTCCCTAGCTCTCCACCTCCCTCCCTCCCTAGCTCACCACCTCCCTCCCTCCCTAGCTCACCACCTCCCTCCCTCCCTAGCTCACCACCTCCCTCCCTCCCTAGCTCACCACCTCCCTCCTTCCCTAGCTCACCACCTCCCTCCTTCCCTAGCTCACCACCTCCCTCCCTCCCTAGCTCACCACCTCCCTCCCTCCCTAGCTCACCACCTCCCTCCCTCCCTAGCTCACCACCTCCCTCCCTCCCTAGCTCACCACCTCCCTCCCTCCCTAGCTCACCACCTCCCTCCCTCCCTAGCTCACCACCTCCCTCCCTCCCTCGCTCACCACCTCCCTCCCTTCCTCCCTAGCTCACCACCTTCCTCCATCCCTAGCTCACCACCTCCCTCCCTCCCTAGCTCACCACCTCCCTCCCTCCCTAGCTCACCACCTCCCTCCCTCCCTAGCTCACCACCTCCCTCCCTCCCTAGCTCACCACCTCCCTCCCTCCCTAGCTCACCACCTCCCTCCCTCCCTAGCTCACCACCTCCCTCCCTCCCTAGCTCACCACCTCCCTCCCTCCCTAGCTCACGACCTCCCCTCCCTCCCTAGCTCACCACCTCCCTCCCTCCCTCAGCTAACCACCTCCCTCCCTCCCTAGCTCACCACCTCCCTCCCTCCCTAGCTCACCACCTCCCTCCCTCCCTAGCTCACCACCTCCCTCCCTCCCTAGCTCACCACCTCCCTCCCTCCCTAGCTCACCACCTCCCTCCCTCCCTAGCTCACCACCTCCCTCCCTCCCTAGCTCACCACCTCCCTCCCTCCCTAGCTCGCCACCTCCCTCCCTCCCTAGCTCACCACCTCCCTCCCTCCCTAGCTCACCACCTCCCTCCATCCCTAGCTCACCACCTCCCTCCCTCCCTAGCTCACCACCTCCCTCCCTCCCTAGCTCACCACCTCCCTCCCTCCCTAGCTCACCACCTCCCTCTCTCCCTTCCTAGCTCACCACCTCCCTCCCTCCCTAGCTCACCACCTCCCTCTCTCCCTAGCTCACCACCTCCCTCCCTCCCTAGCTCACCACCTCCCTCCCTCCCTTCCTAGCTCACCACCTCCCTCCCTCCCTAGCTCACCACCTCCCTCCCTCCCAAGCTCACCACCTCCCTCCCACCCTAGCTCACCACCTCCCTCCCTCCCTAGCTCACCACCTCCCTCCCTCCCTAGCTCACCACCTCCCTCCCTCCCTAGCTCACCACCTCCCTCCCTCCCTAGCTCACCACCTCCCTCCCTCCCTAGCTCACCACCTCCCTCCCTCCCTAGCTCACCACCTCCCTCCCTCCCTAGCTCACCACCTCCCTCCTCCCTAGCTCACCACCTCCCTCCCTCCCTAGCTCACCACCTCCCTCCCTCCCTAGCTCACCACCTCCCTCCCTTCCTAGCTCACCACCTCCCTCCCTCCCTAGCTCACCACCTCCCTCTCTCCCTTCCTAGCTCACCACCTCCCTCCCTCCCTAGCTCACCACCTCCCTCCCTCCCTAGCTCACCACCTCCCTCCCTCCCTAGCTCACCACCTCCCTCCTTCCCTAGCTCACCACCTCCCTCCCTCCCTAGCTCACCACCTCCCTCCCTCCCTAGCTCACCACCTCCCTCCCTCCCTAGCTCACCACCTCCCTCCCTCCCTAGCTCACCACCTCCCTCCCTCCCTAGCTCACCACCTCCCTAGCTCACCACCTCCCTCCCTCCCTAGCTCACCACCTCCCTCCCTCCCTAGCTCACCACCTCCCTCCTCCCTACTCACCTCCCTTCCTAGCTCACCACCTCCCTCCCTCCCTAGCTCACCACCTCCCTCCCTCCCTAGCTCACCACCTCCCTCCCTCCCTAGCTCACCACCTCCCTCCCTCCCTAGCTCACCACCTCCCTCCCTCCCTAGCTCACCACCTTCCTCCCTCCCTAGCTCACCACCTCCCTCCTTCCCTAGCTCACCACCTCCCTCCCTCCCTAGCTCACCACCTCCCTCCCTCCCTAGCTCACCACCTCCCTCCCTCCCTAGCTCACCACCTCCCTCCCTCCCTAGCTCACCACCTCCCTCCCTCCCTAGCTCACCACCTCCCTCCCTCCCTAGCTCACCACCTCCCTCCCTCCCTAGCTCACCACCTCCCTCCCTCCCTAGCTCACCACCTCCCTCCCTAGCTCACCACCTCCCTCCCTCCCTAGCTCACCACCTCCCTCCCTCCCTAGCTCACCACCTCCCTCCCTCCCTAGCTCACCACCTCCTCCCTCCCTCCCTAGCTCACCACCTCCCTCCCTCCCTAGCTCACCACCTCCCTCCCTCCCTAGCTCACCACCTCCCTCCCTCCCTAGCTCGCCACCTCCCTCCTTCCCTAGCTCACCACCTCCCTCCCTCCCTAGCTCACCACCTCCCTCCTTCCCTAGCTCACCACCTCCCTCCCTCCCTAGCTCACCACCTCCCTCCCTCCCTAGATCGCCACCTCCCTCCCTCCCTAGCTCACCACCTCCCTCCCTCCCTAGCTCACCACCTCCCTCCCTCCCTAGCTCACCACCTCCCTCCCTCCCTAGCTCACCACCTCCCTCCCTCCCTAGCTCACCACCTCCCTCCCTCCCTAGCTCACCACCTCCCTCCCTCCCTAGCTCACCACCTCCCTCCCTCCCTAGCTCACCACCTCCCTCCCTCCCTAGCTCACCACCTCCCTCCCTCCCTAGCTCACCACCTCCCTCCCTCCCAAGCTCACCACCTCCCTCCCTCCCTAGCTCACCACCTCCCTCCCACCCTAGCTCACCACCTCCCTCCTCCCCTAGCTCACCACCTCCCTCCCTCCCTAGCTCACCACCTCCCTCCCTCCCTAGCTCACCACCTCCCTCCCTCCCTAGCTCACCACCTCCCTCCTCCCTACTCACCACCTCCCTCCCTCCCTAGCTCACCACCTCCCTCCCTCCCTAGCTCACCTCCTCCTCCCTACTCACCACCTCCCTCCCTCCCTAGCTCACCACCTCCCTCCCTCCCTAGCTCACCACCTCCCTCCCTCCCTAGCTCACCACCTCCCTCCCTCCCTAGCTCACCACCTCCCTCCCTCCCTAGCTCGCCACCTCCCTCCTCCCCTAGCTCACCACCTCCCTCCCTCCCTAGCTCACCACCTCCCTCCCTCCCTAGCTCACCACCTCCCTCCCTCCCTAGCTCACCACCTCCCTCCCTCCCTAGCTCACCACCTCCCTCCCTAGCTCACCACCTCCCTCCCTAGCTCACCACCTCCCTCCCTCCCTAGCTCACCACCTCCCTCCCTCCCTAGCTCACCACCTCCCTCCCTCCCTAGCTCACCACCTCCCTCCCTCCCTAGCTCACCACCTCCCTCCCTCCCTAGCTCACCACCTCCCTCCCTCCCTAGCTCACCACCTCCCTCCCTCCCTAGCTCACCACCTCCCTCCCTCCCTAGCTCACCACCTCCCTCCTTCCCTAGCTCACCACCTCCCTCCTTCCCTAGCTCACCACCTCCCTCCCTCCCTAGCTCACCACCTCCCTCCTTCCCTAGCTCACCACCTCCCTCCCTCCCTAGCTCACCACCTCCCTCCCTCCCTAGCTCACCACCTCCCTCCCTCCCTAGCTCACCACCTCCCTCCCTCCCTAGCTCACCACCTCCCTCCCTCCCTAGCTCACCACCTCCCTCCCTCCCTAGCTCACCACCTCCCTCCCTCCCTAGCTCACCACCTCCCTCCCTCCCTAGCTCACCACCTCCCTCCCTCCCTAGCTCACCACCTCCCTCCCTCCCTAGCTCACCACCTCCCTCCCTCCCTAGCTCACCACCTCCCTCCCTCCCTAGCTCACCACCTCCCTCCCTCCCTAGCTCACCACCTCCCTCCCTCCCTAGCTCACCACCTCCCTCCCTCCCTAGCTCACCACCTCCCTCCCTCCCTAGCTCACCACCTCCCTCCCTCCCTAGCTCACCACCTCCCTCCCTCCCTAGCTCACCACCTCCCTCCCTCCCTAGCTCACCACCTCCCTCCCTCCCTAGCTCACCACCTCCCTCCCTCCCTAGCTCACCACCTCCCTCCCTCCCTAGCTCACCACCTCCCTCCCTCCCTAGCTCACCACCTCCCTCCCTCCCTAGCTCACCACCTCCCTCCCTCCCTCCCTAGCTCACCACCTCCCTCCCTCCCTCCCTACCTCCCTCCCTCCCTAGCTCACCACCTCCCTCCCTCCCTAGCTCACCACCTCCCTCCCTCCCTAGCTCACCACCTCCCTCCCTCCCTAGCTCACCACCTCCCTCCCTCCCTAGCTCACCACCTCCCTCCCTCCCTAGCTCACCACCTCCCTCCCTCCCTAGCTCGCCACCTCCCTCCCTCCCTAGCTCACCACCTCCCTCCCTCCCTAGCTCACCACCTCCCTCCCTCCCTAGCTCACCACCTCCCTCCCTCCCTAGCTCACCACCTCCCTCCCTCCCTAGCTCACCACCTCCCTCCCTCCCTAGCTCACCACCTCCCTCCCTCCCTAGCTCACCACCTCCCTCCCTCCCTAGCTCACCACCTCCCTCCCTCCCTAGCTCACCACCTCCCTCCCTCCCTAGCTCACCACCTCCCTCCCTCCCTAGCTCACCACCTTCCTCCCTCCCTCCCTAGCTCACCACCTCCCTCCCTAGCTCACCACCTCCCTCCCTAGCTCACCACCTCCCTCCCTCCCTAGCTCACCACCTCCCTCCCTCCCTAGCTCACCACCTCCCTCCCTCCCTAGCTCACCACCTTCTCCCTCCCTCCCTAGCTCACCACCTCCCTCCCTCCCATCCTACCTCACCACCACCCTCCCTCCCTCCCTCCCTCCTAGCTCACCACCTCCCTCCCTCCCTAGCTCACCACCTCCCTCCCTCCCTCCCTAGCTCACCACCTCCCTCCCTCCCTCCCTAGCTCACCACCTCCCTCCCTCCCTAGCTCACCACCTCCCTCCCTCCCTAGCTCACCACCTCCCTCCCTCCCTAGCTCACCACCTCCCTCCCTCCCTAGCTCACCACCTCCCTCCCTCCCTAGCTCACCACCTCCCTCCCTCCCTAGCTCACCACCTCCCTCCCTCCCTAGCTCACCACCTCCCTCCCTCCCTAGCTCACCACCTCCCTCCCTCCCTAGCTCACCACCTCCCTCCCTCCCAAGCTCACCACCTCCCTCCCTCCCTAGCTCACCACCTCCCTCCCTCCCTAGCTCACCACCTCCCTCCCTCCCTAGCTCACCACCTCCCTCCCTCCCTAGCTCACCACCTCCCTCCCTCCCTAGCTCACCACCTCCCTCCCTCCCTAGCTCACCACCTCCCTCCCTCCCTAGCTCACCACCTCCCTCCCTCCCTAGCTCACCACCTCCCTCCCTCCCTAGCTCACCACCTCCCTCCCTCCCTAGCTCACCACCTCCCTCCCTCCCTAGCTCACCACCTCCCTCCCTCCCTAGCTCACCACCTCCCTCCCTCCCTAGCTCACCACCTCCCTCCCTCCCTAGCTCACCACCTCCCTCCCTCCCTAGCTCACCACCTCCCTCCCTAGCTCACCACCTCCCTCCCTCCCTAGCTCACCACCTCCCTCCCTCCCTAGCTCACCACCTCCCTCCCTCCCTAGCTCACCACCTCCCTCCCTCCCTAGCTCACCACCTCCCTCCCTCCCTAGCTCACCACCTCCCTCCCTTCCTCCCTAGCTCACCACCTTCCTCCATCCCTAGTTCACCACCTTCCTCCCTCTCTCCCTAGCTCACCACCTCCCTCCCTCCCTAGCTCACCACCTCCCTCCCTCCCTAGCTCACCACCTCCCTCTCCCTCCCTAGCTCACCACCTCCCTCCCTCCCTAGCTCACCACCTCCCTCCCTCCCTAGCTCACCACCTCCCTCCCTCCCTAGCTCACCACCTCCCTCCCTCCCTAGCTCACCACCTCCCTCCCTCCCTAGCTCACCACCTCCCTCCCTCCCTAGCTCACCACCTCCCTCCCTCCCTAGCTCACCACCTCCCTCCCTCCCTAGCTCACCACCTCCCTCCCTCCCTAGCTCACCACCTCCCTCCCTCCCTAGCTCACCACCTCCCTCCCTCCCTAGCTCACCACCTCCCTCCCTCCCTAGCTCACCACCTCCCTCCCTCTCCTAGCTCACCACCTCCCTCCCTCCCTAGCTCACCACCTCCCTCCCTCTCCTAGCTCACCACCTCCCTCCCTCCCTAGCTCACCACCTCCCTCCCTCCCTAGCTCACCACCTCCCTCCCTCCCTAGCTCACCACCTCCCTCCCTCCCTAGCTCACCACCTCCCTCCCTCCCTAGCTCACCACCTCCCTCCCTCCCTCCCTAGCTCACCACCTCCCTCCCTTCCTCCCTAGCTCACCACCTTCCTCCATCCCTAGCTCACCACCTCCTCCCTCCCTCCCTAGCTCACCACCTCCCTCCCTCCCTAGCTCACCACCTTCCTCCCTCTCTCCCTAGCTCACCACCTCCCTCCCTCCCTAGCTCACCACCTCCCTCCTCCCTCCCTAGCTCACCACCTCCTCCCTCCCTCCCTAGCTCACCACCTCCCTCCCTCCCTAGCTCACCACCTCCCTCCCTCCCTAGCTCACCACCTCCCTCCCTCCCTCACCACCTCCCTCCCTAGCTCACCACCTCCCTCCCTCCCTAGCTCACCACCTCCCTCCCTCCCTAGCTCACCACCTCCCTCCCTCCCTAGCTCACCACCTCCCTCCCTCCCTAGCTCACCACCTCCCTCCCTCCCTAGCTCACCACCTCCCTCCCTCCCTAGCTCACCACCTCCCTCCCTCCCTAGCTCACCACCTCCCTCCCTCCCTAGCTCACCACCTCCCTCCCTCCCTAGCTCACCACCTCCTCCCTCCCTAGCTCACCACCTCCCCCTTCCCTAGCTCACCACCTCCCTCCCTCCCTAGCTCACCACCTCCCTCCCTCCCTAGCTCACCACCTCCCTCCCTCCAAGCTCACCACCTCCCTCTCTCCCTAGCTCACCACCTCCCTCCCTCCCTAGCTCACCACCTCCCTCCCTCCCTAGCTCACCACCTCCCTCCCTCCCTAGCTCACCACCTCCCTCCCTCCCTAGCTCACCACCTCCCTCCCTCCCTAGCTCACCACCTCCCTCCCTCCCTAGCTCACCACCTCCCTCCCTCTCCTAGCTCACCACCTCCCTCCCTCCCTAGCTCACCACCTCCCTCCCTCTCTAGCTCACCACCTCCCTCCCTCCCTAGCTCACCACCTCCCTCCCTCCCTAGCTCACCACCTCCCTCCCTCCCTAGCTCACCACCTCCCTCCCTCCCTAGCTCACCACCTCCCTCCCTCCCTAGCTCACCACCTCCCTCCCTCCCTAGCTCACCACCTCCCTCCCTTCCTAGCTCACCACCTCCCTCCTTCCCTAGCTCACCACCTCCCTCCCTCCTAGCTCACCACCTCCCTCCCTTCCTAGCTCACCACCTCCCTCCCTCCCTAGCTCACCACCTCCCTCCCTCCCTAGCTCACCACCTCCCTCCCTCCCTAGCTCACCACCTCCCTCCCTCCCTAGCTCACCACCTCCCTCCCTCCCTAGCTCACCACCTCCCTCCCTCCCTAGCTCACCACCTCCCTCCCTCTCTCCCTATCTCACCACCTCCCTCCCTCCCTAGCTCACCACCTCCCTCCCTCTCTCCCTAGCTCACCACCTCCCTCCCTCCCTAGCTCACCACCTCCCTCCCTCTCCTAGCTCACCACCTCCCTCCCTCTCTAGCTCACCACCTCCCTCTCTCCCTTCCTAGCTCACCACCTTCCTCCCTCTCTCCCTAGCTCACCACCTCCCTCCCTCCCTAGCTCACCACCTCCCTCCCTCCCTAGCTCACCACCTCCCTCCCTCCCTCACCACCTCCCTCCCTAGCTCACCACCTCCCTCCCTCCCTAGCTCACCACCTCCCTCCCTCCCTAGCTCACCACCTCCCTCCCTCCTAGCTCACCACCTCCCTCCCTCCCTAGCTCACCACCTCCCTCCCTCCCTAGCTCACCACCTCCCTCCCTCCCTAGCTCACCACCTCCCTCCCTCCCTAACTCACCACCTCCCTCCCTCCCTACTCACCACCTCCCTCCCTCCCTAGCTCACCACCTCCCTCCATCCCTAGCTCACCACCTTCCTCCCTCTCTCCCTCAGCTAACCACCTCCCTCCCTAGCTCACCACCTCCCTCCCTCCCTAACTCACCACCTCCCTCCCTCCCTCCCTCCCTCTCTAGCTCACCACCTCCCTCCCTCCCTAACTCACCACCTCCTCCCTCCCTAGCTCACCACCTCCCTCCCTCCCTCCCTAGCTCACCACCTCCCTCCCTCCCTCCCTAGCTCACCACCTCCCTCCCTCCCTAGCTCACCACCTCCCTCCCTCTCTAGCTCACCACCTCCCTCCCTCCCTAGCTCACCACCTCCCTCCCTCCCTAGCTCACCACCTCCCTCCCTCCCTAGCTCACCACCTCCCTCCCTCCCTAGCTCACCACCTCCCTCCCTCCCTCCCTAGCTCACCACCTCCCTCCCTAGCTCACCACCTCCCTCCCTCCTCTCTAGCTCACCACCTCCCTCCCTCCCTAGCTCACCACCTCCCTCCCTCCCTCCTAGCTCACCACCTCCCTCCCTCCCTAGCTCACCACCTCCCTCCCTCCCTCCCTCCCTCCCTCTAGCTCACCACCTCCCTCCCTCCCTAGCTCACCACCTCCCTCCCTCCCTAGCTCACCACCTCCCTCCCTCCCTAGCTCACCACCTCCCTCCCTCCCTAGCTCACCACCTCCCTCCCTCCCTAGTTGACCACCTCCCTCAAAACCTCCCTCCCTCCCTAGCTCACCACCTCCCTCCCTCCCTAGCTCACCACCTCCCTCCCTCCCTAGCTCACCACCTCCCTCCCTCCCTAGCTCACCACCTCCCTCCCTCCCTCCCTAGCTCCCTCCCTCCCTCCCTCCCTCCCTCCCTCTCTAGCTCACCACCTCCCTCCCTCCCTAGCTCACCACCTCCCTCCCTCCCTAGCTCACCACCTCCCTCCCTCCCTCCCTAGCTCACCACCTCCCTCCCTCCCTAGTTGACCACCTCCCTCACCACCTCCCTCCCTCCCTAGTTGACCACCTCCCTCACCACCTCCCTCCTACCCATGCTGTGTGTTGCGGAACGTGATAGGAAGTGTTCGCGTTCATACGGGCCGGTGCTGGCTGGTTCCGGGCGAGGAAACTGATCAGCAAGTTGTCATCAGTTGAAGGCTAAAGCTAGGCAGGTATTTGCTTTTATAAGTTTACAAATACGTGTTAAACCTTGCATTAATGAATTTGGTAATGAAAAATTCGACTCGATGTTGAGGAGTATTTTATAGCAATGGGTGAATATTAGGCTGGGAGATCGCGTCAGGGTAACTGTGGAAAAAGTAGATCACATCACACCACACAAAAGGTTGGACACCCCTGTGGTAGATTGTTCCGAGAGTTTACAACTCTCACTCCGAAAAAGTTTGCCCTCACAGTTTTCTGGACATGCGGCTTCTTCAATCTTGAGCTGTGACCCCTTGTGGGGCGAGTGTCCGCCAGCTCCAAGTAAGGACACTCGACTGAGTAGTGCCCCTTGAGATGGTTGTATTTTCTGCCTCGTGGTTGTATTTTCTGTCTTTTGGAAAAAAATAGTAAGCATGGTTGTTTGTCTTGACTGGTGGGTTATTTCTTGACTGGTGGGCTTGTTGTTTAGGTTGGTGGGTTTGTCGTCGTTCTTGACTGGTGGGCTTGTTGTTTAGGTTGGTGGGTTTGTAGTCGTTCTTGACTGGTGGGCTTGTTGTTTAGGTTGGTGGGTTTGTCGTCGTTCTTGACTGGTGGGCTTGTTGTTTAGGTTGGTGGGTTTGTAGTCGTTCTTGACTGGTGGGCTTGTTGTTTAGGTTGGTGGGTTTGTAGTCGTTCTTGACTGGTGGGCTTGTTGTTTAGGTTGGTGGGTTTGTCGTCGTTCTTGACTGGTGGGCTTGTTGTTTAGGTTGGTGGGTTTGTAGTCGTTCTTGACTGGTGGGCTTGTTGTTTAGGTTGGTGGGTTTGTAGTCGTTCTTGACTGGTGGGCTTGTTGTTTAGGTTGGTGGGTTTGTCGTCGTTCTTGACTGGTGGGCTTGTTGTTTAGGTTGGTTGGTGGGTTTGTCGTCATTCTTGACTGGTGGGCTTGTTTCTTGACACTGAATCAAACACAGAAATTGCTGACATTAACAAAGAAAAAGAGGACGAGAGTGCTGATTAGATTTACTGACTTATTATCTCCTCACCCTTAATTATATGATGGTAGTCTGATTGATTGATGTTTGGTGAGGTAATGTTAGGTTTGGTTTGGTCGTGTTGTAGCGTCAAAGAAAACAGAGTTCGTTATGGGGGTGACTTTGGTAACTTTGAGTTTGTTACTACACGATCGTTTTTTTACAAGTATTTTTTTAACATGCACACACCACACACACACACACAAGCACACTCACACACCACACACACAAGCACACCCACACATAAGCACACCCACACACCACACACACACACAAGCCCTTTTTTTTAAGTTTTAAGAGATGATTGGAAGTAAAACATATTTCAGTTATCCGAGACAACATAAACGGGATACTGTCAGTCATAAAGCAGACAGACACCACCAACAGCCGACCAACAGACAGACACCATCGACAGCCGACCAACAGACAGACACCACCGACAGCCGACCAACAGACAGACACCATCGACAGCCGACCAACAGCCGACCAACAGACAGACACCACCGACAGCCGACCAACAGACAGACACCACCGACAGCCGACCAACAGACAGACACCATCGACAGCCGACCAACAGACAGACACCACCAACAGCCGACCAACAGAGACACCACCGACAGCCGACCAACAGACAGACACCACCGACAGCCGACCAACAGACAGACACCATCGACAGCCGACCAACAGACAGACACCACCGACAGCCAACCAACAGACAGACACCATCGACAGCCGACCAACAGACAGACACCATCGACAGCCGACCAACAGACAGACACCACCAACAGCCGACCAACAGACAGACACCACCGACAGCCGACCAACAGACAGACACCACCGACAGCCGACCAACAGACAGACACCATCGACAGCCGACCAACAGACAGACACCATCGACAGCCGACCAACAGACAGACACCACCAACAGCCGACCAACAGACAGACACCACCAACAGCCGACCAACAGACAGACACCACCGACAGCCGACCAAGAGACAGACACCACCAACAGCCACCAACAGCCGACCAACAGCCAGACACCACCAACAGCCGACCAACAGACAGACACCACCAACAGCCGACCAACAGACAGACACCACCAACAGCCGACCAACAGACAGACACCACCAACAGCCGACCAACAGACAGACACCACCAACAGCCGACCAACAGACAGACACCACCGACAGCCGACCAACAGACACCATCGACAGCCGACCAACAGACAGACACCATCGACAGCCGACCAACAGACAGACACCACCAACAGCCGACCAACAGACAGACACCACCAACAGCCGACCAACAGACAGACACCACCGACAGCCGACCAAGAGACAGACACCACCAACAGCCAGACACCACCAACAGCCGACCAACAGCCAGACACCACCAACAGCCGACCAACAGCCAGACACCACCAACAGCCGACCAACAGACAGACACCACCAACAGCCGACCAACAGCCGACCAACAGACAGACACCACCAACAGCCGACCAACAGACAGACACCACCGACAGCCGACCAACAGACAGACACCACCGACAGCCGACCAACAGACAGACACCACCGATCAATAGAGAGGCAGTGTTTCCCTCCTCCACCAAGACAGCATGATGGCTTCCTCAGTCTCTGCCAGAGTAAGACATTTTATCTTATTGTGTGTATTAATTTATATCAATACTGTAGTAGAGAAGCACAGGGCTCGATACTAATGATTATACGGGGTAGTTCACTAGATAGTAGTAGCCCCAGAAGGTAGCTAATATAACCCTTATTTTCTCGTGAATTATGGTTATATTAACAAAACTCTAGAGCTGCCAACCAGTGATTACGCTGTCAGAAATAATGATGACTTCATGGGAAAAATTAAATATATTTTTTTTTATGTAATCATGATGCTGTAAACTTGTAAAGGAAGTTATTAAATGTTACTGACAGAAATTGTTTGTGAAATAGTAATTGGCTATTGACTTGATCTAAAGTAATTGTGTAACTAATTAAACATCTGTAGGTTTGTCTGTCTCGTCCAAATTAAAGTTGATTTGTCTATAGTTACTATCGAGCCCTGTGTATGTGTTTAGTGTCAGCATTTTTATTTGTACATATGAGGAGCTCCGGACCATAATCTGTTAAGTGCTAAAATAGAAAATGCTCAGGGAGGAATGTGTCCTTTTCAAAAACCTCTCACCCTCATGTACAGTTTCCCGATTGGTGCTTTGACTTAACCAGGGGACAGAGGAGAGGTTGGGGAATACAGTGCAATACATAACACGTTTCAGCGATATATGGCTCTTAGCAGGTTATGGTCTGGAGCTGCTCAAATAATATATTCATCGTCTGCTCATCGTTAGAGATACCTCCACCGCCGCCACCACCACCAAGGTAACAAAGGTACTGGTACCCTTAACGTTTAGTTCCTGGGTGGGCATCACACCGAGACTCTACGGAGATGCTCTAGCCCTGGTTGCTAGGAGGTCCTTGGCCAGGGACCTCACGAAATGGCATCTCGGTGTGCTCTGCCGCCCTTCGTGGTTCCCCGTCAGTGTTAGGAAGCTGATGGCCAGTGAGGAACTGAACCACGTCGAGGTCGCCCCCCTTCCTGATCAAAACCTGACGAGCTGGCATCCCTATACGCTTTGGCAACGTGGGGACCCCAGTCAAGGGTATTAGCTGATGGGCTAGCGATCAGGGGGAGACTCTACTAGGACAACTTTATATTTCCAACCACCTACTTCAATATCCTTATTTTATATAACCTATCCTGACCTGACTTAACCTAATCTAATCCTCTTTTTTTCCCCACATTCATTCAAACTCCTGATTCAATATTTTAAATTGCTTCATATACTCTTTTTAACTTGCGCCTTCCAACCAATTTTTTTATTACCAATTCATTTTCTTTCTCGAGTCACTTTAATTCCCTCCTTCAACCATGACGGCTTTACTTCGAAACTCCGTTTGGCTTCCTGTACGAAGTCTCATTCTCCATTAATTTCTTTCCAACTGCGGTTTAATAGCAAATTCATTCCTTCGTTTTATATGATAAGTAGATAACCAACTTTCCCACGGGGTAGATATTTCCCATTTCTGGGATACAAATTTCCCGTTTTCTATGATAATCTAATTCAGAAAATTATGTCATATTTTCCCGAAAAGTAGGTACTTACGATTTTTCTAATTCTCAAAAGATCGTTAAGTACCTACTTTTCGGTGACGTAGATTTTATACTCTTCGGGAAAGTATAAAAATTGGCTCATGATTTTTGCCTTTGGAACCCTTTCGTTTTCAACTTTTCTATTAGGATTATTATAAAGAAAGAAAAAACGGTATTTTTTTCATTTATACGACACATTAAGTTACTATACAAATATTTATTGTAATGATTGACACCAGGTTACTGCTTGGTTAGGTTGCCCTTATGGTACTACGACCTGTGTACACAGTAGGGAGTGACAGTTATGCAAAAGTTTTCAAAATCTAATTGCTTGGGTTGGATTATTTGTCTATCGGCCACGCTAATTCCGAATATGTTTGAGTTTTTTTACATCATTGCATTAGAAGGTTTGTGGATACTTTTGGGTTTGGCATGAAAAACGCGAAAAAACTGTAAATAATAAAGGGACTGGCAATGTGGCACAACCTGTTAAAATCAAGTTATTGAATTGGATTTTTCGACTACTGTGTACACCTCAATGCCCTACAAATTATGCCGATATTTTTGCTGCAAGTCACCACATACGTATATTTCGAAAACCAGGGCCCCAATATTACCAACGGCGTGGATAGATTCTGTGGAATGAATTCAGGACATTCCCGCTAATGGAACATTACCAAACTCCGTATATGTGCCAATGGCAATATTTACAGAGTTTGTTGAGGCTCCCTGGACGGGAATGCCCTGAATTTATTCCACGGAATCTATTCACACCGTTGGTAATATTCGTCCCAGGACTGATCAAAGAATTCAGCCCAAGTAGCTTGACTTGGACAGTTAAGGACAAAATCTCAGTCCATACTTTTGAATAAAATATTGTTCAATAGGTGGTGATATTGAAGTGCTGAAAGTTGTTTTTTCTGTGTTGTTTTGCAGTTAGTTCAAAGGGCCGCCACCAAGATGGGTCGTCCTAAGATTAGCAACACTCGGCTGCGCCAGGGTAACGATAAGGTGTTCGGGGTTCGGATGCCTCTGCCATCTAACAAGTTGCCTCTGAACAAGGAAGTTGGAAGTGCCCTGGCTTATGAAGCAGAAAACGAGAGGTTAAGGAGAAGAACAAATGCTTTTGATTATATGGATGCCACCAACAAGGTGACTGAGAACTTCTCAGTCACCTTGTTGGTGGCTTCCATAAAATCAAAAGCATTTGTTCTTCTCCTTAACCTCTCGTTTTCTGCTTCATAAGCCAGGGCACTTCCAACTTCCTTGTTCAGAGGCAACTTGTTAGATGGCAGAGGCATCCGAACCCCGAACACCTTATCGTTACCCTGGCGCAGCCGAGTGTTGCTAATCTTAGGACGACCCATCTTGGTGGCGGCCCTTTGAACTAACTGCAAAACAACACAGAAAAAACAACTTTCAGCACTTCAATATCACCACCTATTGAACAATATTTTATTCAAAAGTATGGACTGAGATTTTGTCCTTAACTGTCCAAGTCAAGCTACTTGGGCTGAATTCTTTGATCAGTCCTGGGACGAATATTACCAACGGCGTGAATAGATTCCGTGGAATAAATTCAGGGCATTCCCGTCCAGGGAGCCTCAACAAACTCTGTAAATATTGCCATTGGCCTGCCATTGGCACATATACGGAGTTTGGTAATGTTCCATTAGCGGGAATGTCCTGAATTCATTCCAAAGAATCTATCCACGCCGTTGGTAATATTGGGGCCCTGGTTTTCGAAATATACGTATGTGGTGACTTGCAGCAAAAATATCGGCATAATTTGTAAAACAATAGCATATTATGAACCAGTGTACACAGTAGTCGAATAATCCAATTCAATAACTTGATTTTAACAGGTTGTGCCACATTGCCAGTCCCTTTATTATTTACAGTTTTTTCGCGTTTTTCATGCCAAACCCAAAAGTATCCACAAACCTAATGCAATGATGTAAAAAAACTCAAACATATTCGGAATTAGCGTGGCCGATAGACAAATAATCCAACCCAAGCAATTAGATTTTGAAAACTTTTGCAAAACTGTCACTCCCTAGTACACAGGGTCCCATAAAGGCTACCAGTGTACCTTGGTTCACGTGTCTCGCCTATCTCTATAGTAGGGGTCTCGGACAAGCCTCGGCACCCAGCCCTTGGCAGCATCACTGTCCCTGGCAGTGACAGACAGCCTTCACTAGCTGTACACAACTAGCTACTTATAAGCCCCTAGAAGCATCATGTAGATCTTAGGGGAGAATCAATCAGCCTCCCCAGAGACACAGATATCTCTTAAGAGCCTCACTTATCCCCTTGAACATACACTGCCTTGTAATTAATTTTTAATATGTGTAACATTTGAAAAACAAAATACAATTACAAAACTTTGTCCAGAGGAAAAAGTCATTGGTTACAAAGTGAGTTGTGAACACGTAATAAATAAATAACTGATAATTAACGTAAATTCTTAAACTGGCATTTTTTATTTCAGTGCTGCGCCAGCTCGAGTAAAACATTGTGTTATACAAATGAAGATGAAACTACTGTACAAAATATCGTAACTCCAACAATGTTATGACATTGTTGACTTATTTTGTACTTCAGTTTTATCTCCACTTGTATAACGAACTATTTTACTCTTGCTGGCACTGAATTAAAAGATGCTACTTCAAGAATTTACTGTCATTTTCATTTCTTATTAAATCATTACAACATGCTTGTAACATTATGTCACAAGTTCTCTGCATTTTAAGTGAGTTGGTCACCTTAGGCATTACATTAGTGGACCACAGCAGTCACGTCACCACTAGTAGTCTTCGTCAATAGTGGAACAGACCACAAGAGCAATGACGTCATAACCAGTAGTCTGCCCCATTGGTGAGGCAGACGCCCTTCACTATACACATTACAATGAGTCCTTCCCTCATACTACACAATGCTGCATGTCTTTCCTACAAAACACAGTAAAACATTCCCTCAATCCTACACAAAACATTGCATGTCCTTCCCCGACTCCTATAAAACACTGCAAATCCTCCTCTCACTAATTAGCAGGTCAATAAGAGGTCAGCAAGTCCTTCCCTCAATACTACACATCACAGTGAGTCCTTCCCACACTCCTACACATCACCGAGTCCTTCTCTCACCCCTACACATCACAGTGAGTCCTTCTCTCATTCCTATACATCACAACAAGTCCTTCCCTCACTCCTATAAAACACCGGAAGTCCTCCTCTCACTCCTTAGGTCAGCAAGTCCTTCCCTAGTTCCTACACAATACTGAAGTCCTTCCCTCAATACTACACATCACAATGAGTCCTTCCCTCACTCCTATAAAACACTGAAAATCCTCCTCTCACGCCTTAGCAGGTCAGTAAGTCCTCCTCTCACAAATTAGGTCAGGAAGTCCTTCCCTCACTTACGAACATCACTACATATCCTTCCCTCATTCCTACGCAATACTGAAGTCCTTCCCTCAATACTACACAATACTGCATGTCCTTCCCTCAGTAGATAAACTTTCAATATGCCGTTATAATCTATTTTAGCATTTATAAAGACTTGTCGAACCAACAGTAAAAATTATACACAATACAACTTCCTGTCATGTCCGGTAGACTGACTTATTTAGCATATATTCATCTTTTTCTGTGCACAGACATTAGGAGCATCAATTAACCCCCTCAGTAACAAGTACAGTAGCTCTCTAAGAGCCTCACACATCTCCAAGTTGATATTCACAAACAGCCTCTGGTTGGATCAGACTACCCCTGACAACCTTACATAGTCCTTAAATCCATTATACAACCACCTATGATCATCACACAGCCTTAATTAGCCAAACAGTCCGTGGCGGCGGCATATAAGCCCAGGGGGCCTCACATAGCCCCGATGAGTGACATACTGCCTCAGAACATTTACAACAAATAATTTTTTTTTTTTTTTTTGCAATTTCAAAAGTTTGCCCATAGGAAATGCTCATTGGTTACAAGTAAGTTGTAAAGCTGTAATAATTACTTAATTTTACAGTAAAACCTTAAACTAACATCTTGTATTTCACTGCTAAGAAGAATAAAATATTTTGTTTTGCAAATGAAGATGAAACTAAAGTCCAAAATAATTAAGTTGAAGAAAATAGTTCCTAACTGTCCAGCTACAAATCCACATAAAAGATTACAACAGTGTATTAGAAATTATAAGCTTCACAACGCCACAAGTCTATATGGTCACTACAAGTCCTTCCCTCACTCATACACCACACTACAAGTCCCCACACTACAAGTCCTACCCTCACTCCTACACCACACTACAAGTCCTTCTCTCACTCCTACACAGCCGTGCAAGTCCTTCTCTCACTCCTTCACAACCCTGTAAGTCCTTCCTTTACTCCTACACAACCCTGTAAGTCCTTCCTTTACTCCTACACAACCCTGTAAGTCCTTCCCTCACTCCTACACAACCCTGCAAGTCCTTCCCTCACTCCTACACAATACTACAAGTCCTTCCCTCACTCACACACAACAAGTCCTTCCATCTCTCATACACAATGCTACAAGTCCTTCCCTCAATCCTACACCACACTTTAAGTCCTTCCCTCACTCCTAAACAGCCCTGCAAGTCCTTCCCTCACTCACACACAAGTCCTTCCTTCACTCCTACACAACACTACAAGTCCTTCCATCACTCCGACACAACCCTGCAACTCCTTCCCTCACTACTACACAACCCTGCATGTCCTTCCTTAACTCCTACACAACCCTGCAAGTCCTTCCCTCACTACTACACAACCCTGCAAGTCTTTCCCTCACTCCTACACAACCCTGCATATCCTTCCTTAACTCCTACACAACCCTGCATGTCCTTCCTTAACTCCTACACAACCCTGCAAGTCCTTCCCTCACTCCTACACAACCCTGCAAGTCCTTCCCTCACTCCTTCACAACCCTGCAAGTCCTTACCTCACTACTACACAACCCTGCATGTCCTTCCCTCACTCATACACAACCCTGCAAGTCCTTCCCTCACTCATACACAACTCTACAAGTCCTTCCCTCACAACCCTGCAAGTCCTTCCCTCACTCCTACACAACCCTACAAGTCCTTCCCTCACTCCTACACAATACTACAAGTCCTTCCCTCACTCACACACAACAAGTCCTTCCGTCACTCCTACACCACACTACAAGTCCTTCCCTCACTCAAGTCCTTCCATCTCTCATACACAATGCTACAAGTCCTTCCCTCAATCCTACACCACACTTCAAGTCCTTCCCTCACTCCTAAACAGCCCTGCAAGTCCTTCCCTCACTCACACAACAAGTCCTTCCTTCACTCCTACACAACACTACAAGTCCTTCCATCACTCCGACACAACCCTGCAACTCCTTCCCTCACTACTACACAACCCTGCATGTCCTTCCTTAACTCCTACACAACCCTGCAAGTCCTTCCCTCACTCCTAAACAACCCTGCATGTCCTTCCTTAACTCCTACACAACTCTACAAGTCCTTCCCTCACAACCCTGCAAGTCCTTACCTCACTCCTACACAACCCTGCATGTCCTTCCTTAACTCCTACACAACCCTGCAAGTCCTTCCCTCACTCCTGCACAACCCTGCATGTCCTTCCCTCACTCATACACAACCCTGCAAGTCCTTCCCTCACTCCTACACAACCCTGCATGTCCTTCCCTCACTCCTACACAACTCTACAAGTCCTTCCCTCACAACCCTGCAAGTCCTTCCCTCACTCCTACACAACCCTACAAGTCCTTCCCTCACTCCTTCACAACCCTGCAAGTCCTTACCTCACTACTACACAACCCCGCATGTCCTTCCTTAACTCCAACACAACCCTGCAAGTCCTTCCCTCACTCCTACACAACCCTGCATGTCCTTCCTTAAATCCTACACAACTCTACAAGTCCTTCCCTCACTCCTACACAACCCTGCATGTCCTTCCTTAACTCCTACACAACCCTGCAAGTCCTTCCCTCACTACTACACAACCCTGCAAGTCCTTCCTTAACTCCTACACAACCCTGCAAGTCCTTCCCTCACTCCTACACAACACTGCAAGTCCTTCCCTCACTCATACACAATACTGCAAGTCCTTCCCTCACTCCTACACAATACTACAAGTCCTTCTTTCACTCCTACACAACACTGCAAGTCCTTCCTCACTCCTACACAACATTGCAAGTCCTTCCCTCACTCCTACACAAACCTGCTAGTCCTTCCTTCACTTCTACACAACCCTGCAAGTCCTTCCTCACTCCTACACAATACTAGAAGTCCTTCCCTCACTCCTACACAACCTTGCAAGTCATTCCCTCACTCCTACACAACCCTGCATGTCCTTCCTTAACTCCTACACAACCCTGCAAGTCCTTACCTCACTCCTACAAACCTGCGTCCTTCCCTACACACCCTGCAGCTTCCCTCACACTCAAGTCCTTCCTCACTCCTACACAACCCTGCAAGTCCTTCCCTCACTCCTCACAACCTGCAAGTCCTTCCTCACTACTCACACCCTGAATGTCCTTCCTCACTCCTACACAACCCTTCAAGTCCTTCCCTCACTCCTAAACAACCTTGCATGTCCTTCCTTAACTCCTACACAACTCTACAAGTCCTTCCCTCACTCCTACACAACCCTGCATGTCCTTCCCTCACTCATACACAACCCTGCAAGTCCTTCCCTCACTCATACACAACTCTACAAGTCCTTCCCTCACAACCCTGCAAGTCCTTCCCTCACAACCCTGCAAGTCCTTCCCTCACTCCTACACAACCCTGCATGTCCTTCCTTAACTCCTACACAACCCTGCAAGTCCTTCCCTCACTCCTACACAACCCTGCATGTCCTTCCTTAACTCCTACACAACCCTGCAAGTCCTTCCCTCACTCCTACACAACCCTGCAAGTCCTTCCCTCACTCCTTCACAACCCTGCAAGTCCTTACCTCACTACTACACAACCCTGCATGTCCTTCCCTCACTCATACACAACCCTGCAAGTCCTTCCCTCACTCATACACAACTCTACAAGTCCTTCCCTCACAACCCTGCAAGTCCTTCCCTCACTCCTACACAACCCTACAAGTCCTTCCCTCACTCCTACACAATACTACAAGTCCTTCCCTCACTCACACACAACAAGTCCTTCCGTCACTCCTACACCACACTACAAGTCCTTCCCTCACTAATACACAACACTACAAGTCCTTCCATCTCTCATACACAATGCTACAAGTCCTTCCCTCAATCCTACACCACACTTCAAGTCCTTCCCTCACTCCTAAACAGCCCTGCAAGTCCTTCCCTCACTCACACAACAAGTCCTTCCTTCACTCCTACACAACACTACAAGTCCTTCCATCACTCCGACACAACCCTGCAACTCCTTCCCTCACTACTACACAACCCTGCATGTCCTTCCTCAACTCCTACACAACCCTGCAAGTCCTTCCCTCACTCCTAAACAACCCTGCATGTCCTTCCTTAACTCCTACACAACTCTACAAGTCCTTCCCTCACAACCCTGCAAGTCCTTACCTCACTCCTACACAACCATGCATGTCCTTCCTTAACTCCTACACAACCCTGCACGTCCTTCCCTCACTCCTTCACAACCCTGCAAGTCCTTCCCTCACTCCTACACAACCCTGCATGTCCTTCCTTAACTCCTACACAACTCTACAAGTCCTTCCCTCACAACCCTGCAAGTCCTTCCCTCACTCCTACACAACCCTACAAGTCCTTCCTTCACAACCCTGCAAGTCCTTACCTCACTACTACACAACCCCGCATGTCCTTCCTTAACTCCTACACAACCCTGCAAGTCCTTCCCTCACTCCTACAAAACCCTGCATGTCCTTCCTTAAATCCTACACAACCCTGCAAGTCCTTCCCTCACTCCTACACAACCATTGCAAGTCATTCCCTCATTCCTACACAACCCTGCAAGTCCTTCCCTCACTCGTACACAACCCTGCATGTCCTTCCTTAATTCCTAACCAACCCTACAAGTCCTTCTTTCACTCCTACACAATACTACAAGTCCTTCCCTCACAACCCTGCAAGTCCTTTCCTCACTCCTATACACTACAAGTCCTTCCCTCACTCCTACACAACACTGCAAGTCCTTCCCTCACTCCTACACAACCTTGCAAGTCCTTCCTTCACTCATACACAATACTGCAAGTCCTTCCCTCACTCCTACACAATACTACAAGTCCTTCTTTCACTCCTACACAACACTGCAAGTCCTTTCCTCACTCCTACACAACATTGCAAGTCCTTCCCTTACTCCTACACAACCCTGCATGTCCTTCCTTAACTTCTACACAACCCTGCAAGTCCTTCCCCCACTCCTACACAACCCTGCATGTCCTTCCCCCACTCCTACACAACCTTGCAAGTCCTTCCTTCACTCCTACACAAACCTGCTAGTCCTTCCCTCACTCCTACACAACCCTGCATGTCATTCCTTAACTCCTACACAATCCTGCAAGTCCTTCCCTCACGCCTACACAAACCTGCTCGTCTTTCCTTCACTCCTACACAACCCTGCAAGTCCTTCCCTCACTCCTACATAAACCTGCATGTCCTTCCTTAACTCCTACACAACCCTGCAAGTCCTTCCTTCACTCCTACACAACCTTGCAAGTCCTTCCCTCACTCCTACACAACCCTGCAAGTCCTTCCCTCACTCCTACACAACCCTGCAAGTCCTTCCCTCACTCCTACACAATACTAGAAGTGCTTCTCTCACTTATACACAACACTGCAAGTCCTTCCCTCACTCCTACACAATACTAGAAGTCCTTCCCTCACTCCTACACAACCTTGCAAGTCATTCCCTCACTCCTACACAACCCTGCATGTCCTTCCTTAACTCCTACACAACCCTGCAAGTCCTTCCTTAACTTCTACACAACCCTGCAAGTCCTTCCTTCACTCCTACACAACCCTGCAAGTCCTTCCCTCACTCCTACACAACCCTGCAAGTCCTTCTTTCACTCCTACACAACACTGCAAGTCCTGCCCTCACTTATACACAACACTGCAAGTCCTTCCCTCACTCCTACACAATACTAGAAGTGCTTCTCTCACTTATACACAACACTGCAAGTCCTTCCCTCACTCCTACACAATACTAGAAGTCCTTCCCTCATTTCTACACAACACTGCAAGTCCTTCCCTTACTCCTACATAATACTAAAAGTGCTTTCCTCATTTCTACACAACACTGCAAGTCCTTCCTTCACTCCTACACAGCACTGCAAGTCCTTTCCTCACTCCTACACAATACTAGAAGTCCTTCCCTCACTTATACACAACACTGCAAGTCCTTCCCTCACTCCTACGCAATACTAGAAGTCCTTCCCTCACTTCTACACAATATTAGAAGTCCTTCCCTCGTCTACACAACCCTGCAATTCCTTCCCTCACTCCTACACATCACTTCATGTCCTTCCCTCACTCCTACACAACACCGCATAACCTTTCCTCACTCTTACATAATATTGCTTGTTCTTTCCTCACTCCTACAGTGCTACAGTCATGTTTGGTAGACTGAGTTATTTAGAAAATGTTCATCCTTTACTGTACTCTTGATCGTTTCTCTTGTCCATCTTGATGTTGCCTCGTCATCTGTACACCAAATTATGGTCCTCATCCTCCCTGGAGTAGTATTTTCTGTTAATACCTGTGAAATTAAAATTTTATTAACCCAAAATAGTTTTTTTTGTATATATTGCAGGGCGACAAGAATTAAAATCACTCTTTCTTCATACTGTTATGTCAGTACTCCTCTTTATCAAGAATTTACCACTAGTCAAGTCACAAGTCACACGAGTGGTCACAACAACAAGCAGGGTAAACAATATAATGACATTATATTACCTCCACCAAATTCTCAATAATAACCCTCAGATTAACTCAAAATATAGGTATCATGTTGAAGATGAATCATGAAAAGCATAACTTAGCATTATAAAGTTAAGAAACCACAAACAAAGGTCAAGTAAAGGAACAATTTAAGTACAGTACAAATGACCACAGCCTAAATTAACCCAAACCTGAACCTCAGCCTCACCATACACTAGTAAAGTACAAAAGTATACAGTGGTCCCTCGGTTAATGAGCACAATCCGTTCTAGAAGGTTGCTCGTTAACTGAAACCATTGTTTCAATGGGTTTTGGGGTAATTTGTTCCAGCTCACCGAAAATTACCCAAATTCTACAAAAAAGGTAGAAAAGTACACTTACTTTGAGGTGTGTATGTAGAAGGCTCCTAGATGATGATGATGGGAATTAGAATGGGGGTGGAGGAGAAGAGAAGGCATTGGGGTGGAAGAGAAGTCACCCCAAGGTACCATTTCACCCATAAAATTTTAGTTCTCTTGGTGTAATTCAAGATTATGTTCTTTAAATCAACACTGCACTGCATTATATATTGTAAAATATATAATGTAAAATAAATTTCAAAATGACCAATAATTTGCTTGCAAACACAGAAAAAAAGCATTTAGTTGAAGTCTCAAGCAAGATGTTACCTCCACTGAAAAGACACAAAGACTGACACCTGTATGGTGTGTTGGCAGGCTGGATGGCATGTTCATTTATTGTTAAAATTACTAAAAAATTTAATATTAAACTTTTAAAATTATTGAATAGTATAAACTTCTTGATATTTACTAAAATGGTAAGGAATTTAAGCCCTAAAACCAATCACTGTACTGGCGGACTAATACTACAGCTGGTGGACCGCCAAATGCAAGCGAAAACATGTTCAGGTCAGCTCGTAAGAAACTCGTTAATCGAGGGATTGCTCGTTAACCGAAGTTAAGAATCTTATGGAAGGTAACTCGTTAACCGAAATCTCGTTAACCGAGGGACCACTGTACACCACTTATTTCCATATAAATATATCCTGAGTCCAGACCAATTGTACCACACTTGCACCACACACTCAAAATATCTCTACCTTCTGTGACTATTTTTCTTTGTTTCCTATACTGTTCTCCCAACTACCAACTATTTCGAACTCTTTGACTATCTCACTTCTTGCCATGAGTCGTTGCTATCCACACACCCCAACACCGAGATCCTCTACCTAGGGGATTTCAATGTACATCACAGAGAGTGGCTTGGCTCTGCAAGGGATGACTCAGGTGGAGCTGAGGCACTCTCTTTTTCCCTACTTAATGATCTGGAACAAATAATCAAACACCCTACACGCGTTCCTGATCGACACGATCAGCTTGCTAACATTCTTGATCTTTGTTTTACTTCTAACCCCTCACACTATTCATACTCAATTTTTGCCCCCTTAGGGTCTTTTGATCACAACCTTATTTCTATTAAATCAAACTGGGCACGACCACCTCCCCACCCCCTTCTAAACGTCAACTATGGCACTATCGGAGGGCAAGCTGGCAATCCTTGCGAGAATTCTTAACCGACTTTCCTTGGGATGAATGTTGCTTTTCCACTCGGGATGCCTCAGTATGTGCTGACAGCATTGCTGGGGTTATACAGGGTGGTAGGAGTGCATTTATCCCATCTTCTACCAAAACTTTCACATTACAATCATGGTTTGATCGCTCCTGCTCTCTTGCTTGCAGGGTGAGAGATAGGGCATATCGAGCTATGAAACTATCTCCTCCTATTACCCACACCTCTTTCATTACTTCTAGGAATCGTTGTAAGGGTATTCTTCGTAGGGCCGAGAGGAATTTTATTAAAAGAAACTGCTGTCCTGATTAATTCTTCCTCTAGTAAATCCTTCTGGTCCTTAACTAAACATATTTGTAACAACTTCTGCACGCCTTCTTTTCCTCCCGTCTTCCGTTCCAATAACTCTATAGCCAACTCTCCCCCTGACAAAGCCAACCTCTTTGGCACCTTATTCTCCTCTAATTCCACCTTAGACAATTCCCACTCTATCCCTCCTGCACCTCCTACTGAACCTATGCACTTTCCTATAATCTCCACTCGCAGGGTTGCCGGTGTGCTATCCAGGTTGGATGTGAGTAAGGCGCATGGACCGGACAGAATACCCCCTCGTGTTCTGAAGCCCTGGCCCCTGTGCTTGCTCGCCTCTTTCGCCTTTGCCTCAAAACCCAAACTGCTGCTGAAGCTCCTGATAATTACACCCACAGTTGTTGGATGCTGCACTTGTATCTACTGTACATGTCACACATATAACAGCAGCTGTACATGTACTTGCCAACAGTGCATAACACAGACGTGGCAGACTGTCCAAGCAGCTAACGAGCCGATCAGTGGCAAAGAGAATAAAAGTAAAGTAAAAACATGCTGGGAGCGGCATCAAAAACTTATTCAGGCTGCAAATGTAACTAATGCAGGATGCACGCACAGATTTTACAAGCAAAACTGCTATATCTAGAACTGGCCATGCATTTGTAGTATGCTGTAGCCAGACATGCAATACAATGGACTTACCCTACAGCAGCAGAAGTTTGTGTCCAATCTCAGGTTAACTTCAGTTGGCTGGTTATGATGATGATGAAAGTAGCTGATGCCACTTAGTGATGGTAGTACAGTATTGTGGCCAGGTTCATTCCAGTATCTACAGCAAGGGCGTCGTACCTTTTGGTCCACTGCCTCAGTATGATGAGGCACCATGTCACCTGCAAATGCCGATTTTTCTTTTCAATAATGGTCAGAATGAATAGTAAAAATATCCTGTCATAAATTTGTCTCTTCAGACGTGAATATACCATGGAAATGAAATTTGTCTACCAGTTACAAGAATCATCTTAGATACTGGACTTCAATTATTTGATATTAGGCGCACTAATGATTGTCTCTTTTAGTGAAATTAAATGAACTACAAGACTTCAAATAACAAAAATAATATTATAAACCAGAAACACTAAACATTGAAACTAAAATGTGTTAAAACATGTTAAGCTGGCATAGGGATGTGTAATTTTAATAATATAATCAACAATGAAAATAAAGACATATGGACAATTCAGTTGCAAATAAGTGGGAGAGAACAGAAAAGCTGCCAATTGCTATCAAGGCAAACAAAACAAGCACAAATGAGAACACCAATAAATAAAAAGTATCCATACAGAATTAACCAAATAAAAATATAAGCAAGTTTGGATGTTGAGAAGATACACAAGTGGGGCAAACCCTTGGCATTTTTACCCTCAACTGAAATTGGTTAAAATGTGTCCAGTGTTCTTGTAGCTGACAGCCCAACCACTAGGTTCATATAAGTAGTACTGTTTTGGAAATTCAGGTTACAGAAATTCTCCCTTACAGGATTTTGAAATTATAATGAAAAATTTGCAATACGGGAAAAAACTGACCATGTGGAAATTTCGAAATTTGTTAAATTAAAATTATCGTGATATTTACCGAAACTATCAAATTTATTTCATGTGGATACATCTGTGGGAGCAAGAAGATGCCAGTGGTGTCACAACAACAACAACTCTTTTGGTCTGTTTGAATCTCCAGCCACGTCCAGCTTTCCCTCAGTTTTTTGGACTGTATCACAGGTACTGTACAGTACTGTACAATCTTATTCAAGATGAGTGGAAAGAGCCCATCAAGTGCAAGTGCTAGCAGTGGTGGTAAGACACCACCAAAGGGTATATGTGAGTCCTATCTTCAAGAAGGGCGATCGTCACTCCACGAGCAACTATAGACCAGTGAGCCTGACCAGCATAATATGTAAAGTACTTGAGAGTATTATCAGAGATGCTGTGACGGAACATCTACTACGAACCAACATTGTAAAGGATTGCCAACACGGTTTTATGCAGGGGCGCTCCTGCTTTACACAATTGCTCAAGGTATTGGATATTTGGACCCATATTCGGGAACGGGGTGGTAATATCGACAATTTATACCTAAACTTTGCCAAGGCATTCGACAGTGTACCCCACGAAAGGCTGAAAATCAAACTAGAATGGTACAGAATTCGGGGTTAATATCCTAGCATGGATAGAAGAATTTCTACATGACCGCAAGCAGTGTGTGGTGATTAATGACACGAAGTAATCATCTGTACCTGTCACAAGCGGGATACCACAGGGCAGTGTAATGGGCCCGCTGTTGTTGTTTGTTTGTTTGTTTCATAAATGACATGCCTGACGTTGTACAATCCTCCATACAAATGTTTGCCGATGACGCCAAGTTATTTCCGGAAATCAAGAGCCAAGCGGACTGTGAAGAGCTGCAGAAGGATCTCTGAGCTACAAGAATGGTAGAAGAAATGGCAGCTGAGATTCAATGTCACTAAGTGTAAGAGGATGCACCTGGGGTGTATCAACCGTAAGGTGGCGTATCATATGTCCCAATGGGGTGAAGAAACTGTACTATTTGAGACAATGTGAGAAGGACCTAGGTGTGTATGTTGACAATGAGCTGAAGTTCTCGGGCCATTGTGAGAAGAAGGTAAATCAGACAAATAAATTATTGGGTCTTATGAGGTCGTTCAGATATCTAGATGGTCCGTCCCTCTAACGATCTTCACGAGTGAAGTGCTTCCCCATCTGGTACCCGAGATATGCTAGGTTTAAAATATTCAAAGGAGGGCCACCAGACTGGTGCCTGCACTTCGGCACCTCAACTACCCCGAGAGATTGGAGCGCCTGAATTTGCCTTGCTTACACTACAGACGGGCAAGGGACGACCTAATTTAGGTGTATAAGCATCTCAAGCGGCACTACTCAGTCGAGTGTCCTTACCTGGAGCTGGCAGACGCTCGCCCCACAAGGGGTCACAGCTCAAGATTGAAGAAGCGGCAAGTCCAGAAAACTGTGAGGGCAAACTTTTTCGGAGTGAGAGTTGTGAACTCTTGGAACAATTTGCCAAAAAGTGTTGTGACAGCACCAAGTGTGAATTCTTTCAAGACCACACTTGACCAACACTGGAGCAGGTTCAGGTACATTCAGGAGCCGGTGCATGCCCAGTACCTGCCAACAGTGCGTAACAGAGCCAGTACATGCCGATCAGTTGTGAAGAGGATAAAAGTAAAAATGTGTTCAGGAGGTTTGATCAGGGGGAGTAGTTGAGTTACATTGCCAAACTTTGGGCCCTGCTACTTCCACTGTCGGAACAATACATGATAAAGACAAAATTAGGGCGAACGCTCAAGTTGCTACTCCAGTGTCAACCTGTACGCTATATTTTCTTTGTAGTGATATTATGATAAAAATGGAATGCTTATTCAGTGTCTGGATAGAGGACCAGATAAAGGTAAATGTACCCATTAACACAATGGTGATTCAGGAGAAGGCTAAGAGTCTGTAGGCAGATTGAAGCCAAGAAAACGGTAGGAGCTCTGATGAAAAACCCTTTAATGCCAGCAAGGAGTTGTTTGAGCATTTAAAAAACTTTCGAACCTACACAACATTAAGACGGTAGGTGAAGCAGCCAGTGCTGATACTGTGGGTGCCAAAAATTATCCTGCTGAACCAATAATTGAGGTTGATGGGTACACACCCCAGTAGGTGTATAATGTTGATGAAACAGGCCTCTTTTGGAAACATATACCTGCCAGAACCTTTATTTCAGCTGAGGAAAAAACAGCTGCTGGGTTCAGGCTTCCAAAGACCATATAATGCTCCTGTTAGGGGATAATGCAGCAGGTGATTTCAAGCTAAAGTCCATGCTTGTGTACTAAGAAAATCCCAGGACTTTCAAGGACTACATCATATCCAGGTTACCAGCTATACGGCACTCAAAAAGGAAGGACTGGACGACTGGCAATCTGTTCAAAGATTGGTTTACTAACTGTTTCGTTTCTGTCACCTAATACAGCCTATTGATCAAGGAGTGATTGCCAGCCTTAAGGCATATTATCTATGCAGTACTTCCAGATGATTTATACCTGCTATTGATAGTGAGGATCAGCAATCAGTTAAGAGATTTCTGGAGAAAATTTATCATGAATGCTGTGAACAAAATTGCCGACTCCTGGGATGAGATGAAAACTACAACAATGACCGGTGTGTGGAAGAATATCTGGCCAGAATGTGTCCACGATTTCCAAGGTTTTCCCCAGGTTCAGACAATGGATCAGGTGCAACAGGAAATTGTAATTCTGACAAATGGTGCAGGGTTCGAGGAAGTAAGCCAGGCTGGTGTAGTAGTGATATAAGCCAGGCTGGTGTAGTAGTGATATTAGAGTCACATAAGAGAAGAACTCACCAATGATGATCAAATATTAATGGAACAAGAGCGAGCTGCTACTGAATAACAGGAGGGCATCTGTACAGAAGTTGCACCTACATCCAGTGAATTAAAAAATAATAATAATTCCAAAGCTATTAGTCAACTGCAAGATGTGAAGCAAACCTTAGAGAGACATGAGCCAGACCATAAACGCAGCTTACTAGAGAATTCGAGAACCCCATGAGTGGATACAACAAGGGCAGATGGAGGGGGGATCCAGGAATATCAAACGGTGGGGTGATCCAAGCCCCCCCCCCCCCCCCCCCGATTTTTTTTAATCTGACCGATATCATGGCCATTTTCAGGCCATAAACACTTGATATTAGGAGATATTCTGAGGTCAATAGTAATTACTTTTTACTATACAAAAATACCTGCGTACAATACAGTACTGCATTAAAAAAAAAGTATTGGAATTTTCTGATGAAAGGGGAGGGGGGGGGGGGTCCCCGGATCCGTTCTTGCCTTTTCATCAGAAAATTCCAATACTTTTTCTTTAATGCAGCACTGTATTGTACTCAGGCATTACTAAAATTGGTAATACTTTACTGTACTACAGTTGTGCGGATGACATCGTACCGAAGGGACTAATCAGCAATCACAGGGTCTTTCCATTTTGATTAATTGTAATAAAAACACATTAATCTGATATATATTTACAATGTTATTTCGAAAATATCAATATTTTTATAGAGAAACCCATAGAAAGTACTGAAAATTATACAACCAAAAATGTTTAGGGCTCCAAATAGAGGCAAGGGGCTAGCTGTTATGGTATTTTCGGTGTTTAGTATGTGACGATGTTGTTTTCAAAGCGAACCTTAACCTTTTAATTGGTTAGGAAAGGTTAAGTAAGATTTTCAATGGTTTGTTTGGTGTTTCAAAAAGAAAATAGATATTCGAAATTAGAATATAAAACTACGTCGGATTAATGTGTTTATATTAAAACAAAAAAAATTACAGTTCATCAAATCAAAAAGATCCCAATAATAGTACAAAAATGATACGACAATGCACAGAACCTGACGGTTACACCCCATTTCGTCGCCAATTCACATCGTCACCGACCCGGTTCGCCACCAAAACCCCAACTCATCAACCAATATCAATTCCGTTTTGTCATCACAAACAGTCGCTCGTACTAGTAACAAATTGTAAGGTATTATTTTACAAGAATAGAAATTACACATGTATACAGACGACTCGAGAAGTATTATTATTATTTTACATATTAATTATGCAATAAGAAAATTATTAAAACACTGGGAAATAAACAAAATACAGAACATATGAAGGATATTTGGCATCAGCACATAAACCACCAAACAATGAGATGATTGCAGGCGTATTAACGATGTTTTTATTTTCGTCTTTAATAAATTGTTAGTGTTTTTTATTACTTTATATCCCAAGCAACAGTTATTTTCGTGTATATATTGATGGGAATGAACGGGGTGACGAAAGGGGTAAAGCAGTGGTGACGAAACGGGTTAAAAATAGCGGTGACGAAGCGGATTGGTGACGATAAGGGCAGACCCCAACCTGACCTAACTAACCAAAGAAACCTACCTAACCTTACCTAACTTCCTAGTTGGGGAGCCGCCCACCTGCCATATTAAACAGAAAACTACTTAATATGATATCTGGTACCAAAAAAAGCATTTTTCTTGAAGTGGCTTGGTGAAATTCTACTTTTTTGTGGACTGAGTACGAAAGCAAACTAAGAGCAAATGATAATGCACACCAACATGGCAGATTTTTCTGCTGAATATTTACTTTTACAATACTGTTGGTATTTTTCCGTATAAACAGCCATTCGGGGGTCCGACTAATTACCCAAATGTAGCCAAATATAACCGGAATGAAGTCAAATAATGGTCCTAGATGAATAAATCGGACTGCCAATCACTTCTCGACTAGTATTTGGTGTCAGAAAGTCATAAAAAATTGGAAAACTTACTTTAATCTGAGTTAATAGATCGGGTGCATGTACCGACGGAGCGAGGAATTACCCAAATGTAGTCGCAATGAAGGCAAATAATGGTCCTAGATGAATAAATCAGACTGCCAATCACTTCTCGACTAGTACTTGGTGTCACAGTCACAAAAAAATGGTAAACTTAATTTAATCTGAGTTAATAGATCAAGTGCATGTACCTAACCTCACCTCACCTCGACTAGTATTTGGTGTCACGAAGTCACAAAAATTGGTAAACTTAATTTAATCTGAGTTAACAGATCAAGTGCATGTACTTAATCTAATCTAATCTAACCTAACCACAACTCAGATTAAATTAAGTTTACCAATTTTTTTTGACTTTATGACACCAAATAATAATCGAGAAGTGATTCACAGCCCGATTTACGCTTGTACGACCATCATTTGACTTCATTGCGGCTACATTTGGGTAATGCCTCGCTCCCTTGGTACATGCACGCGATCTATTAACTCGGATTAAAGTAAGTTTTCCAATTTTTTGTGACTTTCTGACACTAAATACTTGTCGAGAAGTGATTAGCAGTCCGATTTATTCATGTAGGACCATTATTTGACTTCATTGCGGCTATATTTGGGCACATTTGGGTAATTAGTCGGACCGGCCATTCGGTTAGGTTGGGTAGGATTACTTTTGAAGATTAAAATGCTATTTTTTCTATTTTTTTTTTTTTTTTAGTGTGAATCATTAAAAACATTTAGAAAAAGAAAATTTTAAGCTTCGAAGGGAATTGGGAGTTAATCAGAAAATTTGCCGTACTTTTATCCTCTTTGCCACTCATCAGCTCGTTAGCTACTTGACCGGTCGGTTACGTCTCTTACGCACTGTTGGAGAGTACGGTAAATAATTGATTTTTTCACGTACAAAGCACCTGGAGACATCACTTTAGTGTTAGATGATCAAATTTCCATGGTGTTTTACCCCACAATATCCCTGATTTTTCACACCCTGCACACTACAGGTGATTTATAATTGGAGATAGAGAACCAAAAAAAATAATACTTATATTTAAAATACAAATTTGTTGTATTGTTTGTATTACTATCATCCAAAGAACATATGTGGAAAAAAATATAAGAAATCAACGCGTTCTGGTGATACCTGAGGCAGTATTACAAAATCGGCAAACTACCGCCGCCTCCTCCTCCTGGACCACACAGTACAACAACACATTTTTTTATCACCTTACCTTCACTCAACTGCTAATAACCACAACGTAAGTCCTGGAAGCCCTTACGGCGCCACACACACGAGGTAATCCACAAACAGCGAACGAAAAACATGGAAATAGCGATCAAATACTGTATGACCACACACACACGTTTCCGCCACCACTGCCGTACCTCTAATGATCACTGGCGAGTGGCGAACCCGAGGTGCTTCGATTCCATAATTCATTGGTTCGCTTAGTAGATTCACATGAAAATAACAAACGTATCTATTTACCGACTGGACGACAGAGAGAACACCACACACGAAGGGCCGTCATCTATAATCTCATTCATTTTCTTAGCCATCAGCTAAAATAAAACTAATAGTTATTAGCGAAAATTAATGGTGACATTCCAGGCTTCGACAACGACCCGCTCTTACGACACTAAACAAGCAGGTAGTTTAACATCTTCAAAGTTCATACGTGAAATATAGTTATATACGATGTCTGCATTTCTTAAAACATTACAGATACAGGGAAACAAAGATCCTGCCAGGGGCCGGATACTCTAAAGTATTTACAATATTGTATCTCTCAGTTAACTCTGTGAGTCGATCCTTAAGGTTGTAAGTCTAATGACTTTTAAGACACTGATGTTTGGTGAGCCTAAATATTTAGCAAACCTACTAATTCCACTGACTACACATTTTGAAATGATTTTGTGAAGTAGTGATGATCCTTCACGCCTTGAGGAGCCTAGAGCAGTTCGGGAATGTTTTTCTGCTGCCCGATCCTTTTCCTATGTAGTGCCCTGGCACTTGGCATCACAGGGAAAATTTGAAATAGATTAACAAATAGCTCGAAGACAGTTGTAACGCGCGATCGAGGGTTCGAGCCTCAACCCGGACACACGTGAGAACATCGCAGGTTTCCTCCTGTACAAACATTGGATAGACCGGCCACCTGAACGGCTAGTAAGCTGATAATTGGCGAAAATTATAAAACAAAAAGTAGTCACAAATGGAGTTGTACATTATATACATGTAGAATGAAAAAAAAAAGGTTCTCACTTATCAGTCAAGTACCACAAGGATTTATCCTTGGTCCCACCCTCTTTGTGACCTACATAAACGACACTGATGAAAATATATTGAGCCACATTGTCAAGTTTACGGACGATACAAAGATAAATGGGAATGTAGCAAGTCAAGACGATGCTGAAAAGACGCAAAAACATCTGCACGAGCTGTTCAAGTTCCTTCAAGACTGACAAACACCCTTTAACATTACGAAATGTAAGACCCTGTACACAGGACACAACCATCCTAGTCACAACATTTCTGTTAATAACACTTTCCTGGGCACTGTTAATTAGAAAAAAGATCTCGCCGTCAAGACAGACCAATCACTGAAAGCAGCGCAACAAGTGGTAAAGGCAGTCACAAAAGCCAACCTCGATTTATGAATGTTAACTTGTTAAGTCTCATACAAATATAAATATAAGAAAAAGTTCCTTCATATTCATAAGCATCTCGTATATCCCCATCTGGATTACTATATATAGGCATAGAGATGACGAAGCCTTACCTCAAGAAAGACTTAGTATCCCAAGAAAAGGTGCAACACAGAGCGACAGAGATTATTCCTCGACTATATCAGCTTGAATACCCAAACAGACTAAAGGCCGACGACTAACAAATCTTCAGACAAGACTATAGGGCAGATCTTTCAGAGACATTTAATATCTTGAAAGGGATGGAAAATGGGAACCCAGGCCATGTTTTCTGTGATGTCACCAACACAAGAGGACATAACTTCAAACTGGCCAAGATGTTATACAGGACGAATATCAGGAAATACTTCTTCACACAGAGGCTGGTAGGGACAAGACTGGCCTCCTTCCCTGGACATGGCCACCTTTAATTGGGTGGCCATTAGGTAAATAAGGAAAGGAGAGAAGGAGAAGAAAGAGAGAAGAGTTTACAGTATCTTTCTTCTCTTTCTCACCGAAAACCATTATAATGTACTTTTCCTCGGTGAAAACTACCGAGTCATGGTCTAACGAGAGAGCGAACACAATTGGCTCCTATAACTACCCTGAATTACCTACTTTTTACCGATAGGATGAAGGGAGAGAGAGAGTGTGGGGAGGGGAGGGGGGGGGGGGGGGGAATATGTGCTCCTTAAACTATTTACATGTGCGTGCTGCCGTCACTTCACTCGTCGGCTGGCAGCACTCCCCCCTCCCTCCCTCAAAACACCATCTTATCATACCATATACAGATCGTGGCTTCGGGGCTGACCATCACCACCACCACCACAACACACCAAACGCCTCCCCAAAAGCCATAATAAAAAATGTCACAGTGCTTATTACCTCACCCTTGGCCCAGAGACCTACCCCCTAAACTCCTTAAATGCGTATGGGTGAAAGGATCGATAATTTAGCTTAAGTATAGAGGGGTAAAAGTGACTGTCCCAGCGTTTGATTCTATTAAATATGGGTCACAAAAACACTGATTTTTTTTATGGTATTTGGATTATCTTCTCGTTGTTTATATTAAAGTTGTTAGCGTCTTGCATTTATCTTCCACGTCCTAATATAATTTGTACAGTTCGTCATATATTTGTACATTTCTCCACATATTTGTACAGATTCAGATTCAGATTGCCCCGGAGGGGGCTAGTTTATTGGGCACCCCCTTACATCCTGTGCTAGTAAGATGTTTCCGCTTGGTGGAATCATATTTAGCAGCGACCTCACTGTATGCTCTTAGTTTGTCATTGGACTAAAGGGGGGTTAAAACTATGGCCGCTGCACCACAGGTCACAGCCTCAAGTTAAAGAAACCACCGGGAGAGAAAACTTTTTAGAGGCATAACTTTGGGGTAAATGTTGTGGACATTTGGGGTAAAAGTTATGGACATTTAGGGTAAAAGTTATGGATCATTGGATTAACCTGTCAGGGATGTCGTGAGGACAGACTTGATTAACACTGGCACATGATGAGGTACAATACATTCAAGACCCCAAACACGACCACAACTTACCAACAGCGTGTAACAGAGAGCGGGTGAGCGGTATATAAGCTGCCATGATGTGAAGAGGGTAACATAATGTAAATAACTATGTAAATAATAATAATTAGGAAGAGATAAAGATCAGTTTTCCAGCCAACGAAGCATGACAGAGACAACAGGATGTTTTCAGTATATTATGGGGGGGTTAAGGTGAATATCTTGGTATAGAGAGAGAAAGAAAGAGACTCATTTGACCCCCACAGTGTGTTGTTGACTTCTGTGTAGTGTGTTACTGTTACTCCAACACATGTGAGTCTCTCTATGGAACTCTTTATCCCAAGGTCTATATCTATACTTACAAAGAATAGAAACAGGCCTAGCTCACACGGGTTGGATCTATAGACTATAGGATAAATAAACTCCGTCACACAATAAATCAATATAATCCAAGAATTTAATAAAAAAAAAAAATATTTCCTTTTACTGTGGACCAACAAATGACGAGTATTTTTTTTACATTAACCAAGTGCCTTTATAACACCCATGCACAACCAGGGCATTATCCCTCTCACACTCACTCACTCTTCTCCATCACAAACCAAGATAAAGTCAACGTTCCACACACCATGTTTACCCACAAGTCAACACTCGACCATGGTAATAACTTCCCTTAGTATTACCTCTCAAGTATCTCCAATCTCACACAGATATAAGAATTTTATATCCACCTAGTGTCCCAAGCTGAGTGACCAAGCTGAGGTGGCAAGAGTTATGACACCACATGACAAGGGTTACCGCCACTGACACCATTTAGACGGGCACAAGTGAGTTATACACAAAATAAATTTGAATGTTTGGTGATGTTATATTAACTTTATCAATTAAAAAAAAATCAGGGTAAGCAAATTTCCTCCCTAAATTTGCCCAGGACAAGTAAAGGTTCCATATAATCTGCACAGCCTCACACACAATGACGTGAACATCTTTGAGCCCACAACCTGACCTACTTCGCCATTAAGGTGTGTTCTGATATCACCAGTTTGAGAAAATGATTTAAGGTTTAAGTGTTGGAGAATAAGAAGTGTTACCCATGCCCTCAGGACCACCCTCAACATGCAAGCGCTAATGGTGTGCATCTTCCTTCTGCCTCTCCTCCAGACTGGTAAGTGATCCTAGTTATTATTGACTTATTTTTTACTTTTATCCTCTTCACCACTAATTGGCTCGTTACCATTTTGTCCATATCCAATCATTAAGGAATCATTTTCTTCGCCTAAAATTATACGGAACCACGACACTGAGAGATTCTGAGTCATTGAGCACTGTGACTCCTGTTGTCTGGGAATGGTTATCAAGACCCTTCGTCCGTTGCTCTTATAGGTTTGACTTAGATGTGTGTAATATTAGTGTAAGTGTGTAATATTATCATGGAATTAATGTTTTTGTGTATGTGTGTAATATTATCATGGAATTAATATGTTTTTGTGTAAGTGTGTAATATTATCATAGAATTAATATGTTTTTGAGTAAGTGTGTAATATTATCATAGAATTAATATGTTTTTGAGTAAGTGTGTAATATTATCATAGAATTAATATGTTTTTGAGTATGTGTGTAATATTATCATAGAATTAATATGTTTTTGAGTAAGTGTGTAATATTATCATAGAATTAATATGTTTTTGAGTATGTGTGTAATATTATCATAGTTACTAATATGTGTCGTGTATGTACAGGTGTGTGTATCCGATGTTACCACTGTGAGGAGGAAGTGGAGGAGGTGGTGAGCTGTCTGGCCAACCATACCATCGCTTGTTCTGGCTCCTGTATCACCAAGATCCATATTGATGATCCAGGTGAGTATATTTGTAGTTAATAATGAGTAAGAAAATATAAATCTACATAACGAATTTGTTCTACTCAGATCCCAGAACTTGAAGTGTTTAAGAGGCTCTAACGTCATGTGGGAGGAGAGGTGGTAGAAGTGTTGCCTTGTCTCCCTATACCTGGTGAACTAGTGTGTGTGTGTGTGTGTGTGAGAATGAGAGAAAAATGATTGATTGTGGTAATTACATTTCTGGCGACGCAAAGACCACAGAGAGAGAGAGAGAGACTTAGAAATCATCACAATAATAACCATAAAACACCGTAATAAAACATCCTTTATGAGAGAAAAGTTTCCACTAGTCAGGTCAGGATAGGCGCACACTGGAAGGATAGGTTAGATTAGGTTAGGTTAGGTGATGTTAGACAATGTTAGGTTAGGTTTAGTTAGGTTAGGGTATCTAATCTCCAGGTGATATGACAAAATTAATCTAACCCAAATTCAGTCTGCGTAAATTGGAGAATTGGAACCTTTTGTTAACAATTTACTATAAATATAATGACTCACAAAATAACAGGAATATGACTTATAAATAGTTTCCCTCACGTTGTAGTTTATTTAACGATTTATATTTAAAGTTAACGACTGATTTTATTAGTATATTATTTCCCGTGTATAAGTAAACTGATTATTATTATTTCTCCCTACTCTTACCCCACTCCACCCAACCCCACCTCATCCTACTCCACTCCACCCTACTCCACCTCATCCCACACCCCGATAAACCTCCGACCTCTCCACCTCACCTCACACTACACCCCTACTGGCAGTCCACCTCACTCCAGCCACCCCACCTCATCCTACTCCACCTCACCTCACCCCTACTCCACCTCACCTCACCCCTACTCCACCTCACCTCACCCCTACTCCACTCCACCTCACCTAACCCCACCTCACCCCTACTCCACCTCATCTCACCCCTACTTCACCCCACCGCACCCTTACTCCACCTCACCTCTACTCCACCTCACTCCTACTCCACCCCACCACCACTCCACACAGACAAGAAGGAATATTACTGCTCCAACGACCATCACCGCTCAGGGTGTTTTAACCACCCTTACGACCACGATGAGAACGAGATCACATGCTACTGTAACACACACTATTGTAACGAGGCCCCCGTTACTGTTACCAAGTGGCTGGTGGTCACGCTGCTGGCTGGACGGTTACTGAGACGCGTTGATCTGTAGCGTCTGTCTCCCGCCTTGGTTCGATTCGGGTGCCCAATAAACTAGCCCCCTCCGGGGCAATCTGAATCTGAAATCTGAGTTACTGTTTGTGTATGTGAGCTGTCTTATGTATATTGTTTGTGTATTGTTTGTGTATGTGCGCTGTCTATGTGTATTGTTTGTGTATCTGCGTTGTTTGCTTTGTTTGTATTCCTTCACTGTCTGTGTATTGTTTGTATACCTGCAATGTCTTAATACGTTATTTGTATATTGTTTGTATATCAACACTGTTTACGTACATGTTTTGTATACTTACACTGTGTATGTATATCCTTACATCAGTGTAAACTTGTATGATGATTTTCCTGAATCTATCTATCTATCTATAGTAACTCTGTCTCCTAAAAGTGCTCATTCAAGGTGTCTAGTTCAGGTAGAGTCTCAGTGAAATATTGATGTTATAGTAGAGGTTAGGTTAGGTTAGGTTAGGAGGAACAAATCAGTGTGGGAGACGAGACTACAATAAATCGATGACTGGTCGCCGCCTCCCTCCCTGGGTCACCACGGCAGCTGCACCTAATTGTTTGAGTTGCTGATTCATTATGGCTGTTGGCTGGCTGGCTGTTGGCTGTCCTCACTACACCTTTAAAATTCGATCGTGTATATTGACTTTATATTTTTTTCAACATTAATTAAACAATGTCGGGTAATTTCAACGTTTTTTTTTTTGTTTCAACGTAAAATATCTGATTTTTTTTAAGTACAGTTGATGTTTGGTATATTTTCACCCTTTATATTTTAGGTATACATTGTAAAGTGTCTATATTTATTCTGTCTATGTACTGAGCTGTATTGTCTATACACATGATGAACCATTTGTAAATTTGTATGGCGATTTTATGGAATATCTATTTATCTAATTCTATGTGCAGAGAGTGCAAGCAAGAACAAGCAAGAACAATTCTAGCCTTTAATAATACTTTCAAAAACAAGTATAGATAATTCACAGGTCACTAAACAAATAACTTAGGGTGAATTATAGAATCTAACTATTGTATTGTCTATAGTACAGGAGCCTAACGGTAAAAATAAAATAAAAATATACTAAGATAATATAGACAGTCTGCTATATTTTCGATAATTTAGTATATTATAAAATTTCACTCGTATTTCTACAACATTTATGAAGTATGGAGCCCAGGTGGGTTATTTTTGTCGGTACGAGTGTCACGTAGTCTAGTCGTTGTGTATTTCTCCAACCTTGACATTACATCGGTGTATTTCCCAGCCTACTTGAGTATGCTACTGTATTTCCGGCCGTGAGTGACGTGTAAGAGTGTATGCCAGTGGACAGACGTCAACAATGGACGGAACTGACGGGGGAGGGGGGTAGGGGGGAGTAAATCGTGTATATATCACACCGGGCATCTCAAAAGAATACATTAGTCCCCCCTCACCATCACTCCGTATCCGGCCATTCTCTCTAACGCGTCACTCCCTTACAGTTTCGTATTTTTTCTCTCTTCTTCTCTTTCTTTGTCTTTTTCTCTTTCTTTCTTTGTCTTTCTCTCTTCTTCTCTTTCTTTGTGTTTTTCTCTATCTAATAATATATAGTATTTTAGCTCTTCTTTCTCCCCTTGGGTCGGGTACTATCCCAACATAGCTAATGGATACTAATAATGACATGTTACCAGAAAACCCCGACGTAATTTTTCTTCAATTTCACGTAACACAAAATCATATAAGGATACATTGTTGACGACTTCTGTACACACACACGTACACACTATTAACGTCTCCTGTGCACATAAACACACTATTAACGTCTCCTGTACACACACACACACACACACACACACACCGTATATTTCAGTAACTGGACATTATTTTTCAATGATGTGATATAGATTTTTATTCATTCACCTTGAGGTCATGAGGCCAAAGGTCAAGAGGTCAAAGCTTTGTCCATAGCAACACCCGGCATTATACAGCACTTTTACAGTACTCGAGTGCAGTCTATGGATAACGGGGGCGGATCCAGGAATATCAAAAGGGGGGAAGGGGAGGGTCCAAGAAGTTGTGGGTGGGGGAACATGGCGAGCACAGAGAACCCTCCCAGCTGGGGGTCTTAGGGTTAGGTTACGTTACGTTAGGTTAGACTAGGTTAGGTTAGGTTAGAATTTTTTGTTTAATCTGACCAATATCATGGGCATTTTGAGGTCATGTGCACTTGATATTAGGAGATATTCTGAGGTCAATAATAATTAATTTTTACTACACAACAAAGCCTGAGTACAATACTGCATTAAAGAAAAAGTATTGGAATTTCCTGATAAAAATGGGGGGCCGACCCCAAACCCCCTGGATAAAACCCTGATAATTTACTCTTTTAAGGACGACATTTTCAAGTTATAACTCTTTCAAGGACAAGAGACTTAATGTATAGTCTTTAAGGTAATAGTAAGAATAGTGAAGGAATGGGCGGAATTATTGGTGGTTTTGGGTATTATGAGGAACACTGGATCAACCGGACCAGTCTCTCCCTTTCCTCCCCTCTCTCCCCCTTTCCTCCACTACCCCCTCTTTCTCCCACCCTCCCCCTTTCCTCCACTCTCCCTCTTTCCTCCACCCTCCCTCTCTTTCTCCTACCCTCCCCCTTTCCTCCACTACCCCCTCTTTCTCCCACCCTCCCCTTTCCTCCACCCTCCCTCTCTTTCTCCCACCCTCCCCTTTCCTCCACCCTCCCTCTCTTTCTCCCACCCTCCCCCTTTCCTCACCCTCCCCCTTTCCTCCACCCTCCCCCTTTCCTCCACCCTCCCCCTTTCCTCCACTACCCCCTCTTTCTCCCACCCTCCCCCTTTCCTCCACTACCCCCTCTTTTTCCCACCCTCCCCCTTTCCTCCACCCTCCCTCTCTTTCTCCCACCCTCCCCCTTTCCTCCACCCTCCCTCTCTTTCTCCCACCCTCCCCTTTCCTCCACCCTCCCTCTCTTTCTCCCACCTTCCCCTTTCCTCCACCCTCCCCTTTCCTCCGCCCTCCCTCTCTTTCTCCCACCCTCCCCCTATCCTCCACCCTCCCCTTTCCTCCACTACTCCCTCTTTCTCCCACCCTCCCTCTCTTTCTCCCACCCTCCCTCTCTTTCTCCCACCCTCCCTCCCCTTTCCTCCACCCTCCCCTTTCCTCCACCCTCCCTCTCTTTCTCCCACCCTCCCCCTTTCCTCCACCCTCCCTCTCTTTCTCCCACCCTCCCTCTCTTTCTCCCACCCTCCCCCTTTCTTCCACCCTCCCCTTTCCTCCACCCTCCCCCTTTCCTCCACCCTCCCTCTCTTTCTCCCACTCTCCCCCTTTCCTCCACCCTCCCCCTTTCTCCCACCCTCCCTTTCTTCCACCCTCCCCTTTCCTCCACTACCCCCTCTTACTCCCACCCTCCCCCTTTCTCCCACCCTCCCTCTCTTTCTCCCACCCTCCCCCTTTCCTCCACCCTCCCTCTCTTTCTCCCACCCTCCCCTTTCCTCCACCCTCCCTCTCTTTCTCCCACCCTCCCCCTTTCCTTCACCCTCCCCCTTTCCTCCACCCTCCCTCTCTTTCTCCCACCCTCCCCCTTTCCTCCACCCTCCCCTTTCCTCCACCCTCCCTCTCTTTCTCCCACCCTCCCCCTTTCCTCCACCCACCCCTTTCCTCCACCCTCCCTCTCTTTCTCCCACCCTCCCCCTTTCCTCCACCCTCCCTCTCTTTCTCCCACCCTCCCCCTTTCCACCACCCTCCCCTTTCCTCCACCTTCCCCCTTTCCTCCACCTTCCCCCTTTCCTCCACCCTCCCCCTTTCCGCCACTACCCTCTCTTTCTCCCACCCTCCCCCTTTCCTCCACCCTCCCTCTCTTTCTCCCACCCTCCCCCTTTCCTCCACCCACCCCTCTCTTTCTCCCACCCTCCCCCTTTCCTCCACCCTCCCCCTTTCCGCCACTACCCTCTCTTTCTCCCACCCTCCCCCTTTCCTCCACCCTCCCTCTCTTTCTCCCACCCTCCCCCTTTCCTCCACCTTCCCCCTTTCCTCCACCCTCCCCCTTTCCTCCACCCTCCCCCTTACTCCCCCCTCCCCCTTCCTCACCCTCCCCTTTCCCCCACCCTCCCCTTCCCTCCCCCCTCCCCTTTCCACCACCCTCCCCTTTCCTCCACCTTCCCCCTTTCCTCCCCCTCCCCCTTCCTCCACCCTTCCCCTTCCTCCCCCCTCCCCTTTCCTCCGCCCTCCCCTACATCTCTTCCCTCACGCCCCTCTAAAAAATCATGACTCAGGGAAGTTGTTATTTGAGTGGATATTCATTGTGTTTTTCTGCCTTGATTTGCATATTGGCCAGCTGTATGGGGTGTGGGAGGAGAGGGTTGAAGAGGAAGAGCAGGAGGCGGAAGAGGAGTAGGAGGAGAATAGGGGAGAAGATGAGGAAGAGAGAGGTGAAGAGGAGAAAAGATAGTGATGTTGATTATGTTAACGACTGTGACGATAATCATGACGCATAATAATAACGATGATAATAATAATGACAATAGCAATAACGAATATGATGACTGAGATAAGTGAAGGTCTCGTGACGTCATCCTCACCCCCCCCCCCCATACACACACAAGGTAAACAACATTTGCGAGCATCTGGCGGGGAGAGAGAGAGAGAGAGAGAGAGAGAGAGAGAGAGAGAGAGAGAGAGAGAGAGAGAGAGGTGGTGTCATTACTGTTAATTTTAGCCTAAAACAATAATACCAAGATTTACTGTAGTCATTAGGTGGCATCAATCAACACAGTCGCCGCCACTACTGACCTGACGGAAGGAAAGTGCTGTATTCTTCCCGTTTTGGTGAATGTATTGAGGATAAGCTTATCACTCTTATCTCGAATATGATGGGACATGTTGATAAGCTTAGTGTAGTAAGGAATATAGTACAGTGAAGTGTTAACCTAACCTAACCTAACCACGCCTACTCTAACCTAACTTAACCATACCTAACCTAACCTACTCTAATCTAATCATACCTAACCTAACCTACTCTAACCTAACCTAACTTAATTTAACCTAACCTCATCTAACTTAATCTAACCTAACACACACTAAGAACATTTACATTAATACTTCTACTCTACATTCATGAGGGCTAATCCACCCCCCCCCCCCGTAACCATAGCAACAGGGGGAGGGGGGATACAGAACTCCCTAAATATATAGACGGGAAAAGATTAGTTATGATTTTTCGTTCGATATCTTACTGAGTCACGTACATACATACATACATACATACATACATACATACCTACCTACCTACCTACCTACCTACATACATACATACATACATACCTACCTACCTACATACATACATACATACATACATACATACCTACATACATACATACATACATACATACACGTTTTGCTTCTGTTGAGTTGTGCCTTTCCCTTCTCCCTGTCTCTTAACTTTATTTTTTACCTATTCTCTTTCTCTATTTCTCCCTTTTATTCTCATTTTCTTACCCCCCTCTCTCTCTCTCTCTCTCTCTCTCTCTCTCTCTCTCAGCGCCAACCTACACATTCCACTCTGATTACATACCTCACTTCACCCCCCCCCCCTCCCTTAGTGTATTTAGGAAGGTGTAAGGACATAATTGGGGTCATTATATGTAAGGTCAAAGGTTAAATGTGTGGGTAAGGAAGATGGGGTATGGTAAGGGTGATGGGGTGTGTGTGGTGGGGGTGAGGGGTGGGTGTGGTGGGGGTGTGTGGGGTGGGGGTGTGTAGTGGATGTGTTAGACAGACAGATAGACAGACATGGAGAAAGATAAATATGCAGAGACAGACAGATACAGACTTAGACAGACAGAGATACAGACATGCAGACGTAAAGAGAAAGACAGGCAAACAGAGAAAGAGACAGATATG
>CAUDMG010001998.1:3325000-3342500 GCA_958450375.1 Homarus gammarus
ACCATTGTTGCGCCACTATATGAGGACAATGAAGCGTCTCTATTATCTACCAGGGTTAACAAGTCCTCGTTAATCCCGTTAATTACAGTGAATTTGATAATCTCAGAGGAAGAGATTAGGTGTTTTAGCTTTGGTCGATATGGCGTTATGTCTCCTGAGGATGTGAGAGGTTAGTTCAAGCTTTTTCCCTGAGGATGTGAGAGGTTAGTTCAAGCTTTTTCCCTGAGGATGTGAGGTTAGTTCAAGCTTTTTCTATGAGGATGTGAGGTTAGTTCAAGCATTTTCCCTGAGGATATGAGGTTAGTTCAAGCTTTTTCCCTGAGGATGTGAGGTTAGTTCAAGCTTTTTCTATGAGGATGTGAGGTTAGTTCAAGCTTTTCCCTGAGGATGTGAGGTTATTTCAAGCTTTTTCCCTGAGGATGTGAGGTTAGTTCAAGCTTTTTCAATGAGGATGTGAGGTTAGTTCAAGCTTTTTCCCTGAAGATGTGAGGTTACTTCAAGGTTTTTCCCTGAGGATGTGAGGTTAGTTCAAGCTTTTTCCCTGAGGATGTGAGGTTACTTCAAGCTTTTTCTGAGGATGTGAGGTTAGTTCAAGCTTTTCCCTGAGGATGTGAGGTTACTTCAAGCTTTTTCCCTGAGGATGTAAGGTTAGTTCAAGCTTTTTCAATGAGGATGTGAGGTTAGTTCAAGCTTTTTCCCTGAGGATGTGAGGTTAGTTCAAGCCTTTTCCCTGAGGATGTGAGGTTACTTCAAGCTTTTTCTATGAGGATGTGAGGTTACTTCAAGCTTTTCCCTGAGGACGTGAGGTTAGTTCAAGCTTTTTCCCTGAGAATGTGAGGTTAGTTCAAGCTCTTTCTATGAGGATGTGAGGTTAGTTCAAACTTTTTCTATAAGGATGTGAGGTTAGTTCAAGCTTTTCCGAGGATGTGAGGTTAGTTCAAGCTTTTTCTATGAGGATGTGAGGTTAGTTAAAGCTTTTTCTATGAGGATGTGAGGTTAGTTCAAGCTTTTTCTATAAGGATGTGAGGTTAGTTCAAGCTTTTCCCTGCGGAAATGTGAGGTTAGTTCAAACTTTTTATATGAGGATGTGAGGTTAGTTCAAGCTTTTTCCTGAGGATGTGTGAGGTTAGTTCAAGCTTTTCCCTGAGGATGTGAGGTTAGTTCAAGCTTTTCCCTGAGGATGTGAGGTTAGTTCAAGCTTTTTCTATGAGGATGTGTGGTTAGTTCAAGCTTTTCCCTGCGGAAGTGTGAGGTTAGTTCAAGCTTTTCCCTGCGGAAATGTGAGGTTAGTTCAAGCTTTTTCCTGAGGATGCAAGGTTAGCTCAAGCTTTTTCTATGAAGATGTGTGAGGTTAGCTCAAGCTTTTCCCTGCAGAAATGTGCGGTTAGTTCAAGCTTTTCCCTGAGGATGTGAGGTTAGCTCAAGCTTTTTCTATGAAGATGTGTGAGGTTTGTTCAAGCTTTTTCTAAGAGGATGAGTGAAGTTGGTTTAAGCTTGTTCTCCGGGGATATATGGGAATGATTCAAGCTTTTCCCTAAGGATATATGAGAATAATTCAAGCTTTTCCCTGGGGATATGCGAGGATGATTCAAGCTTTTTAAGGATATATGAGGTAAGTTTAAGCTTTTCCCCTGCCCCAGTCCACCCATCCACAATATAACACAATACAATTCGATCTGATATTATTATTAAACTTTTCAAAGGAGGGTTTAAGCAGCTAAGGGACAGACTGACAGACGGGGGAGTGTCAGCATTACCGTCTGTCAGTTGGTAGTTACATATAGTGTCAGCATTACCGTCTGTCAGTAGGTAGTTACATATAGTGTCAGCATTACCGTCTGTCAGTAGGTAGTTACATAGAGTGTCAGCATTACCGTCTGTCAGTAGGTAGTTACAGAGTGTCAGCATTACCGTCTGTCAGTAGGTAGTTACAGTGTCAGCATTACCGTCTGTCAGTAGGTAGTTACAGAGTGTCAGCATTACCGTCTGTCAGTTGGTAGTTACATATAGTGTCAGCATTACCGTCTGTCAGTAGGTAGTTACATATAGTGTCAGCATTACCGTCTGTCAGTTGGTAGTTACATATATAGTGTCAGCATTACCGTCTGTCAGTAGGTAGTTACATACAGTGTCAGCATTACCGTCTGTCAGTAGGTAGTTACATATAGTGTCAGCATTACCGTCTGTCAGTAAGTAGTTACATATAGTGTCAGCATTACCGTCTGTCAGTGGGTAGTTACAGAGTGTCAGCATTACCGTCTGTCAGTAGGTAGTTACAGAGTGTCAGCATTACCGTCTGTCAGTAAGTAGTTACATATAGTGTCAGCATTACCGTCTGTCAGTAAGTAGTTACATATAGTGTCAGCATTACCGTCTGTCAGTGGGTAGTTACAGTGTCAGCATTACCGTCTGTCAGTAGGTAGTTACAGAGTGTCAGCATTACCGTCTGTCAGTTGGTAGTTACATATAGTGTCAGCATTACCGTCTGTCAGTAGGTAGTTACATATAGTGTCAGCATTACCGTCTGTCAGTAGGTAGTTACATATAGTGTCAGCATTACCGTCTGTCAGTAAGTAGTTACATATAGTGTCAGCATTACCGTCTGTCAGTGGGTAGTTACAGAGTGTCAGCATTACCGTCTGTCAGTAGGTAGTTACAGAGTGTCAGCATTACCGTCTGTCAGTAAGTAGTTACATATAGTGTCAGCATTACCGTCTGTCAGTAAGTAGTTACATATAGTGTCAGCATTACCGTCTGTCAGTGGGTAGTTACAGTGTCAGCATTACCGTCTGTCAGTAGGTAGTTACAGAGTGTCAGCATTACCGTCTGTCAGTTGGTAGTTACATATAGTGTCAGCATTACCGTCTGTCAGTAGGTAGTTACATATAGTGTCAGCATTACCGTCTGTCAGTAGGTAGTTACATAGAGTGTCAGCATTACCGTCTGTCAGTAGGTAGTTACAGTGTCAGCATTACCGTCTGTCAGTAGGTAGTTACAGTGTCAGCATTACCGTCTGTCAGTAGGTAGTTACAGTGTCAGCATTACCGTCTGTCAGTTGGTAGTTACATATAGTGTCAGCATTACCGTCTGTCAGTAGGTAGTTACATATAGTGTCAGCATTACCGTCTGTCAGTTGGTAGTTACATATAGTGTCAGCATTACCGTCTGTCAGTAGGTAGTTACATACAGTGTCAGCATTACCGTCTGTCAGTAGGTAGTTACATATAGTGTCAGCATTACCGTCTGTCAGTAAGTAGTTACATATAGTGTCAGCATTACCGTCTGTCAGTAGGTAGTTACAGAGTGTCAGCATTACCGTCTGTCAGTAGGTAGTTACAGTGTCAGCATTACCGTCTGTCAGTAAGTAGTTACATATAGTGTCAGCATTACCGTCTGTCAGTAAGTAGTTACATATAGTGTCAGCATTACCGTCTGTCAGTGGGTAGTTACAGTGTCAGCATTACCGTCTGTCAGTAGGTAGTTACAGAGTGTCAGCATTACCGTCTGTCAGTAAGTAGTTACATATAGTGTCAGCATTACCGTCTGTCAGTAGGTAGCTACAGAGTGTCAGCATTACCGTCTGTCAGTAAGTAGTTACATATAGTGTCAGCATTACCGTCTGTCAGTAAGTAGTTACATATAGTGTCAGCATTACCGTCTGTCAGTAGGTAGTTACATATACTGTCAGCATTACCGTCTGTCAGTAGGTAGTTACATATAGTGTCAGCATTACCGTCTGTCAGTAGGTAGTTAGTGTCAGCATTACCGTCTGTCAGTAGGTAGTTACAGAGTGTCAGCATTACCGTCTGTCAGTAGGTAGTTACAGAGTGTCAGCATTACCGTCTGTCAGTGGGTAGTTACAGTGTCAGCATTACCGTCTGTCAGTAGGTAGTTACAGAGTGTCAGCATTACCGTCTGTCAGTAGGTAGTTACAGTGTCAGCATTACCGTCTGTCAGTAGGTAGTTACAGTGTCAGCATTACCGTCTGTCAGTAGGTAGTTACATAGTGTTTATAAATTCTGTATTGTTTGTATTGACGGATCAAGGGACTTTGTAAACACCCAACAGAGGCGACACGTAGAGGCGAAAGGCGGAATTACAGTCAAGCCACCCAGTAACACATCACAATTACAGTCAAGCCACCCAGTAACACATCACAATTACAGTCAAGCCACCCAGTAACACATCACAATTACAGTCAAGCCACCCAGTAACACATCACAATTACAGTCTGTGTTTGTAGTACAGATAAGAATTCATAATGATAATTACTGTAATTTTCCAATGATATATTGTTAAATTAGTATAGCCTATTATAACCGTTATCTATGATCAGCCTCTAACGGACGGACCTGTTCATCGACCAACAAGCGACCTTATTATCATGTCAATAAATTCGTTAAACTTATTATTCAGATATATAGTCACACACACACACACACACACACACACACACACACACACACACACACACCTCTTCCCCAATAAAAATAAATAAAAAATAAACAAATATTAAACATTAATATTAAAATAAAAGTTAAATCTCACGCTAGTTAAAATTCAAATTAAAAATATTAATTCCTGATATACATTAATAGAGGAAAGGAACGACTCGCAGAATCACAATAGGTGACGGTCGACCATTCCTGTCTCGGCCAAAGCCACACTCTTCCCGTCAAATGTGGGGTACGTGGTGACAGAGGGACAGACAAACAGACAGACAGACAGAGACACAGAGAAGCTCATAAGTACCAGACAATAAGCGACTGTCATTATAAACTCATGCCACACAACCCCCCCAAGTAGAGACAGCTGACCTCCGCCCGAGAAACTAGTTCCCGCGGAGGATTTTCTGCAATACCTCAATAACAACCTTAAATTACCCTACAGGGAACAAAGAAGAGCAAATATTACGAGGAAAATTTTCTAAATGTCGGATAAAAGACGAAATTATAAGCTGGGCAGCGGCCGTCTGTTGAACGTTGGGTAGCCATTGTGGGCCCTGACAGACGATTCTTTTATCATTGTGAGTGTGTTTGTCGATGGCGGCCGGCGGACAATAGCTACGAGGTGGCCGCCGGACCACACTAGGTTCTGTGTACCGCAGGGTGTAGGCACGATATCTATGGGTGTATACGTCACGTCGTCTACGGATGCGTTGTGTCTGTGCAGCCTGTCTGTGTGTTGAATTTGTCTGTAGTTTCGTCGTGGTTGTGTCTGTGGGTGTAGGTCGTGTCTGTATGGGTGTAGGTTGTGTCTGTATGGGTGTAGGTTGTCTGTATGGGTGTAAGTCGTGTCTGGATGGGTGTAGGTCGTGTCTGTATGGGTGTAGGTTGTGTCTGTATGGGTGTAGGTCGTGTCTGTATGGGTGCAGGTTGTGTCTGGATGGGTGTAGGTCGTGTCTGTATGGGTGTAGGTCGTGTCTGTATGGGTGTAGGTTGTGTCTGTATGGGTGTAGGTTGTGTCTGTATGGGAGTAGGTTGTCTATGGGTGTAGGTCGTGTCTGTATGGGTGTAGGTCGTGTCTGTATGGGTGTAGGTCGTGTCTGTATGGGTGCAGGTTGTCTGGATGGGTGTAGGTCGTGTCTGTATGGGTGTAGGTCGTGTCTGTATGTGTGTAGGTTGTGTCTGTATGGGTGTAGGTTGTCTGTATGGGTGTAGGTTGTGCCTGTATGGGTGTAGGTTGTGTCTGTATGGGTGTAGGTTGTCTATGGGTGTAGGTCGTGTCTGTATGGGTGTAGGTCGTGTCTGTATGGGTGTAGGTCGTGTCTGTATGGGTGTAGGTTGTGTCTGTATGGGTGTAGGTCGTGTCTGTATGGGTGTAGGTCGTGTCTGTATCTTCTAATCTGTGGTAAATTTCTCTGTATATGGGTTAGTAAAATAGCTAAAGCCGCGTTCAACAAGACAATGGTAAATCAGAGTTGGAGTCTGAAAAAGGTTCGTATCCACTAAATTACCTTCACAAACTGATGTAAGAATTAACCTAACCTAACCTAACTTAACCTAACCTGACCTAACCTAACTTAACCTAACCTGACTTAACCTAACCTGACCTAACTTAACCTAACCTGACTTAACCTAACCTGACCTAACTTAACCTGACCTGACCTAACTTATAAATTACATCTCAATACTACAAATAGAATCCAATACGATCTTTTGTGAATTCGGATCCTGTTGTGTTGTTCCGTTTATATGGTGTTTGATAAGGGGGTTAGATCGATCACCTGAAGAACCTCCATCTAAGGTAATGACTATATGCCATCTTAACACTATTTGAGAGGTAGAGGTTAGGTTAGGGTGGAGTGGGTTAGGTTAGGGTGGTGTTGGGTTAGGTTAGGGTGGAGTGGGTTAGGTTGGGTTGGGTTAGGGTGGTGTTGGGTTAGGGTGGTGTTGGGTTAGGTTGGGTTGGGCTAGGTTAGGGTGTTTAATCATCAGGTTAAATAAGCTGGAGGGGTTCATCTTCAGGTGATCCAAATGAATAAAGATAAAAGCCTAAATAGAAGTAAATATATTTGGTTTAATTATCTTATCTTATTATAACCCTCCCCCCCCCCCCCTAAAGTAGTCTCAGGACACCACACAAAAGTTTCTGGTGAGCGGCCACACACTCCGCCCCTCGACAATACAGTGTTATGTAAAGACCAAGAGGCGATGATTCACTTAAGGACCTGCTATTATGGCGTAGTTTGGGTTAGGTTAGGTTAGGTTATCCTATTGTGATCTTGTCACATGAGTGTTTGTACAAAGTTGATCTTACGCTAACACTAACATTGTGTAGATACAAAGAAAACTTATGTCTGACACTAGAAAAAAAAATATTACTTATCACTGACAAACGGTACAGGAGAATTAACACAAGCTATTATGGAAGAAAAAAATATTGTTTACGTTTTCTTCCAGCGTAAAGTGTGTAAAAGATTCAGCGACAAACTTATTTTCGTCTGAGGTAGAAATAAAAGATATATTGCCGTAAATAAGTACAAAATGGCTTCAGTATTATGTAATGGCTTGTATTGATATCACTGGTAAATATATAACATTTATAGCTACACAAACACACAAACACTAACCCTGAATGTAAATAATTAACATCAAGTGAATAGTGTGTAATTAACATCAAGTGAATAGTGTGTAATAAACTAATAAGACGAAGCACCGAACACAACAAACAACTGACAGTCGCGTTGGTCTTTTGTATGGCGGCAATACTTCATTAATATTTACACACAAGCACCACTATTTTAACACATCACCATTATCGGGCGGTAATCCTCCTAAACAAATAATCCTGGCGGGCGTCGTCCTCTGGCGGTGACAAATACGGAAATAATGGAGAGATTACGAGAGTACTTCCCGCGCGCGCCACGATCTATTGCCGTCTTAATTTATAACCAGGGAAATGTTTGACGAGGGAAGAGGTATACAAACTACGTGGAGGGTCGACCGAGGTTTAGTTAGTTTATGTAGTTATGTTAATTTACGTTGTATTAAGTGAGATAAGCATCAAGTGACGGGCATTAGTTTTTACCCAACAGTCGGAAATTTCGCAGGTGAGGGAAGCGGCTGTTTGAGTTGCCGCGAACTATTTTTTGTGAGCCAAAAAGGACTTATACTAAAATACTCTTATAATAACCTCCATGAACGTGAATGCTTGAGGGTCGCTTGTGTTCGGTTACAATATCAGTAGGTGACTTTAACTAATATTTGAGTGTTATTCTATAAAGTTATTCTATAAAAAAAAAGCATAATTTTTAATGGATTCTAAGGTGCATTTATTCATAGTTAAAATCATGGCTAGGTTAGGGTACATATTCCATTTGAAAAGAGAGAGAGAGAGAGAGAGAGAGAGAGAGAGAGAGATAAGAAATTGAAGAAAACAAAAAACAAACAAAAACAACAAGAGAGATATCGAGTATTTACCTTAATGGCCACACGCCCTAGAGAAGGCCATGGGTGTAGTCTCTGTTCTTGATAGTCTTGTCTAGGGGGTAATGTGAAGTCCAACTGATGGTAGACTGTGCCATAGATCCACCGTCCTTGCCTTCGTTCTGTGGGAGGAAAGAGAGAATAAGAGAAAGAGATAAAAGATAAGAAAAGGTGAGAATAAGAGAAAACAAAAGAAGAGAAAATAAAAAGAAATACAAAATTCAATCTATGACCAATGCCCATAGCAAATTCCTCCACCTCCTCCTCCAATAATTTTACTCCCTCCCTCCCCCAATAACTCCCTCCCTCCTCCAATAATTCACTCCCTCCCTCTCCAATAATTCACTCCCTCCCTCCCTCCCTCCTCCAATAACTCCCCCTCCCCCTCCAATAATTCACTCCCTCCCCCTCCAATAATTCACTCCCTCCCTCCCTCCCTCCTCCAATAACTCCCCCCTCCCCCTCCAATAATTCACCTCACTCCCCCTTCAAAAATAAAAAAAGGCGACACTCAAACATGAAAGAAAACGAGAGAGGGGAGAGGGGGGGGGGGGGGGGTTGGACCACTGAAGGCAGGCAGGCTATTCACACTAACAGCGGCGGCGGTGGGTCCCCTTCCAGAGTAGAGTAATAACATCCGACCGCAACAAATTATAAAAAAAAGAGACGAGAAGAGAAGAAGAGAGAGAGAGAGAGAGAGAGAGAGAGAGAGAGAGAGAGAGAGAGAGAGAGAGAGAGAGGATGGTGTTCATAAATCCCATTGTTGTCATTTCATCCCCAAGTAATACTATCCGACGTCTGGCCCCACGCGTGTCTCCGGAGCTTGGCTGAATTGAGTCTTCGTATGTCTGAACAGGGGAGGCTCGCTGGCTACTCTTGTTGTTTTGATTCACCAACGTACAGTCTGCCTACCAACCACCCTCCCTAACACCCAACCACCTTCATTAACAACCATTTACAGGTATAGAACAGGTTGGATTGAGTCAGCGTAAAGGTTAGGTTAGGTTACAAAGATAAAGATATTAATAGAGGTATTAAATCAAAATGAAGGTCATGAATATTATTTTTGCCATCCTCAAATTTCTAATCGTTGACCCAACCTCCATTTTCAGTCAATTATTTCTTCCTAAGCTACAATTTTAAACGATTATCTACAACAATAATAAAAAATATACAAATAAAAAATAAAGCAACAGCCATATATCAGGAAATAGAACAATACAGTATAATAAAAAAAATTCTATATAGGTATTATTTGCTATTCTCTTGCAATCATTTTTCCTGTCATGGTGGTGGAGGGTGGTCAGGCAGGTGTTGATCCCCTAATTCTCAACATTCAGCAGCTTGTGGGTTAGGTTAGGTTGGGTTAGGAGCTAGTGGGTTACTTCATCCTTGGCAAGAGCTGGTCCACTCCTGGGTTGTACTGTACCACCATCAGCAGGCTCCTCTGATGCTGTACAATCCCCTTCACTAGTGCGTTGACAGGGGCTCGTCATATAGACATTCCACAAATCATTACCATTGAGATATTTGTTTTAATATTGTTTTGATTCTATACCATATTTACTACCGCGAGTTTCCTTCTGTTGAATGTAAACAAACACAGGTCTGCCACACTGCACCAAACCTGACGAGTCCCTGTAAACGCACTAGTGAAGGGGACTACAGTAACAGAAATCCAGTCTCCCTCAAGTATATAAATTCGAACCTATGACCATTGGCTGACGAGGCGAATACTCTACCACTCAACCACAGAAATTATCCCAAATTCGAGTAAAAACCTAAATCAATTAATCTTAAATGACGCTCATTAACCAAAAAATCTGCCAAAATCCAACCAAAATAATTAACCATACCTTGAGACACAGTAATGGATATGAGTGTTGTCCTTAAGGTTTCTGTGGCGGAGACTGTGAGTTGTCCTGTGGGGGGCCTTGAGTGGTACTGACTATATCTTGTGGTCAATGTGGTGGCCAGGGCAGTCATGGTTATAGAATGGTTGGTGTGTGTGTGTGTGTGTGTGTGTGTGTGTGTGTGTGTGTGTGTGTGTGTGTGTGTGTGTGTGTGTGTGTGACGTTCTTTGCTTCATAAGAACTGTATTGGAATGTATGGCTGTCAAGTGTTGCATTATTTGAAACCTACGTCAGGATGATTCATTGGTACGAAAGTCTGGTTAGATTAGGTTAGGTTAAAATAGATTAGATTAGGTTAGGTTAGGTCGTGGAAACAGTGACAGCCAGCGCCTATTATTAAGTCACTGAGATATCTTACGTGTTCAGTATGACATCATCACTGTACACCCCCCCCCCCCCCTATACTACTGGTCAGCCAAACACTCAATGGTACTTCCAAACTGACGAAGACAAACGAACACACGAACATACAGTACAGTACATAACCCTCACTGGTAACCCATCACAAGTATGTCGAGTGGTTTACGTCTCTGGTAAATTAAGAACATAACATAAAGAACATAACTTTAAGACTTAAGAACATTTAGAACAGAGAGAACATAAGAACAGAAGAACACAAATAACAAAAGATAAAGACTACAAAGAACATATAAAAAACATAAGAACACAAAGAACATAAGATCATAAAGAACACAGAGAACATAAAGAACATAAGAACATAAAGAACACAGAGAACATAAAGAACATAAGAACATAACAAAGTAAATAAGGACAATTTTTAAGACTAACACCACCCAGTTGACCAAAGTATCAAGCCACCTTATAAGTCCTACCAAAACAATGTGTATCGCAGGTCACCAGGAGGCGTTGTTGTGGTCTGTACAAGTGTTTGGATGTGGACGAGTTATTTCCGGGTCAATGGGACACACACACACACACACACACACATGCGCATCATGACCAATCTGGCGGGAAACTAATGATCCGTTAAACTAAAAAAAAAAAAAAAATTACCCCACCTGGCAAATGGTGAGGGAAGGAGAGGGAGAGAGAGGTGGGGGGGAAGAGGGGAAGAATGGGGGGATAGGGAGGGGGGGAGGAGGATAGAGGGGTGATCTTAATGGTTATGTTACCCTTTGTCCGTCTGTCTATCGCGAGAAAAAGAGACGTAGTGTCGGTCCGTCTGTCTGTCTGTCTGTGCATGGGTCTGTTACCAGGTGCAGATAGGGAGAAAAAAGTGGATTTTAATAGCTATATAACCTGCTGTCGGTAGCTATTAAATAGTAAACATATGTGAATACCGGACTAGTACAGCTATCACGTTTATATACCGATACCTTACCTATGTGAACGTGTCTATGTAAATAAATAGAGAATTATTTAAGCCGCTGGATCTCAAAGGAGTTTAATCACGTTGAAATCAAAATAATACCTCAAGATTTCACGTAATATCTCACTTTATAAACAAATATGGTGAATAAAGTACATAGAATGAGGTTAGGTTAGGTTTAAGTTAGGTTAGGTTAGTTTAGGTTAGGTTTAAGTTAGGTTAGGTTAGTTTAGGTTAGGTTTACGTTTAGGTTAGTTTAGGTTAGGTTAGGTTAGGTTTAAGTTAGGTTAGGTTAGTTTAGGTTAGGTTTACGTTTAGGTTAGTTTAGGTTAGGTTAGGTTAGGTTTAGGTTAGGTTAGTTTAGGTTAGGTTAGGTTTAAGTTTTGATTTAGGTTAGGTTAGTTTAGGTTAGGCTAGGTTTAGGTGAGGTTTAAGTTAGGTTTAGGTTATCAATAAGAAAACCTTCCAGAACCATTAAATATTAGTTGATAAGTCTGATAAACTCTCAAGTGACAGAAACATTAAAGGTGTCAATATCTACAGTACAGTATATAGTGGAAATAGCAACACCATTGATAAGACCCATTGGCCATCTTCTATAGGAATAAACAACTGGATCCTTGGCCAAGTTGCCTCACTGTTTACCATTGTTTACATACCTGCACCGCCAAGGTATATGTCAGAAATTATATACCTGTACGGCCTATGTGCACTGTATACCTGTGTTATTTGTATGTATGTTGAACTGTATACCTGTGTTGTCTATATACATGCTGAACTGTATACTTGCACTGTCTGTATACATGCTGAACTATATACCATTGCCAATATACATACTGAATTGTATACCTGCATTGACTGTATACATGCTAAACTGTATACCTACAGTCTCTATACATACATACATACATACACACCAAACCAATTATAAACCTTTATGATGAGCTTACAGAAAAATAATAATAATCTCCACCAATCAACGGCAACACCAACAAAATAACAGGATCTAATTGGCCACCTTGAGGCACTCCCCCACCGGTAATAGGTCAAGTTATAATATCACATTTAGTACAGTGAACCCCGTGGCGGCGGCGGCACTTAGAGAGAGATGATGGGTAATGTCTGTTTATGTCTTCCTGTGTTTGTTTGTGTTTGTATATCTTAATCTGTTTGTGTTGGTCTGTATGGTGCGTCTTAATCTGTGTATGTGTTTATGTCTGTGTTATTCTGTGTTTGTCTGTGAGCACATCTAGACCTACTCCTTATGTCTGTCTCTTGTCAAGTTTATATGTTAACAAATGTCTGTCTGTATGTACGACTGATCATACTTGTGTACGTATTCCTCTATGTCTGTATGTTAAATTTATGAGGGAAAATGTGTGTGTGTGTGTGTGTGTGTGTGTGTGTGTGTTATTAATAAGTATCGTGAACATGTGAAAAATGATATATGTGTACATGTGTGTATTTAGTATGTGTGCATGTGTATTGATATGTGTACATGTGTGTGTGTTGGTATGAGTACAAGTGTGTATTGAAATATGTACATGTGTGTGTATATATATATGTGTACGTGTATGTGTATTCTGTCTCCAGTCAAATATTAATCAATATATTTCTTCTATGACCGTAAACTCACAAGTACAGAGCCAGGCAGCTTCCGGGTCAGACACGTTCCTGGTGAAACATCTGTCTACCAGCATCATCCCCGCCCCTCACCCCTCCACTCCCCCAACCACAGTCTGCCCCCCCCCCCTCACCCCACCTCCAGCAACTTCTTTTGTTGGTCTTCATGTGTATTGGTGTCTTCTTACGTGTGTGTGTGTGTGTGTGTGTTTACCCATTTGTGTGTGTGAGTTAAGGTCAATCAATCTCTGTTACTCATAAAGAGACACGATAAATAAAATTAAAGAGAGAGAGAGAGAGAGAGAGAGAGAGAGAGAGAGAGAGAGAGAGAGAGAGAGAGAGAGAGAGAGAGAGTACAACTTAATGCACATATAAACAATTTACAATATATAAAAACCTTTAAAAAAAAAATCGTGTTCTTACAAAATAATTCAATAAAAACACAACATTACCGAACCGTCCCATAAACAATCAGTATAAACCATTAAAACACACACACACACACACACACACACACACACTCTAGCTCATATGAACAAATTGCACCTTCCTAATTGAGTTAACGCCATGTAAACAAACGTTCCAATAACAACGCCGCCCTCAAGATTTACCGCCACGCTCACTAATGGCTACATTCAACCAATAGGTTATTAGTGGAGTATAAAACGCACTCTTCCCCCCCTTTTAAATATGTCGCGGCCACACATGCTGGTATTATGGGCGTGAGAACCGTGTTGTTGGACCTCTCGTGCCGACTTTTTACCAGGTAATTCATTCGTCTCAGCGCCAGGAGGGCTTTGTCGGGACGAGTGATTTGTGGCGTCCAAGCTGGTGGTAACAGGCGCACCCTAGCCAGCTGCGGCGGCGACCATGGTGGTGACGGAGACGGTGACGAGGACCAAGCGACACATACTGTATTTATGTGTCTTATTATGTATTATGTATTTTTGGAGGGATTTATTATAATACAGTGCTGGGAACTCTTGCTTTTTCACCAGATGACTAAACATTCTAATGCTTATCTAAACAAACGATACCTAACCTAACCAAACTAAACCAATACCCAACCAAACCCTAACCAAGCCAAACTGAAACCTAACTTAACCCCATCCGGTGAAATAAGCAGAGGTTCCTAATCTATACACAGACCCCCCCCCTCAAAATGGCTCTTATTACGTATAGTTAAAGTCATGCCTATCAATACACAGTTATTCTCACTGTGTATACACTGTCACCATCAACCATACAGCAGCCATGAGGGATAACTATAGTGGCTAAGTGTTGATAATTTATTGAATCTATACCAAAGTTAAGTGACTACAGCCAAACATTTATTTTTTTTCCTTCCTCTTCCTTACGTGTATTAATTACTTTCACTTTTCTTTTATTTCTTTCTTTCTCTGTATATCAATTTCTATCTTTCTTTCTCTGTATGTCTTTCTTTCTTTCTTTCTCTCTGCATGTCTCTATTTCTATCTTTCTTTCAGTTTCTTTCTATCTTTGTCTATGTATTACTCTATTTCTATCTTTCTTTCTTTCTTTGTCTGTCTGTATGTCTGTCTCTCTCTCTGTTTATCACTCGTGAGAGGTAATTACACTAGACACAGAGAGGTGGAGGTGAAGGAGTACCACAGGGAAGTATGCTGAGCCCTCCACTTTTCTCCATCCCATTAAAGAACTAAGGAGGCACTGAACTCTCCTTGTGGGCCTTCTGCAGTAGTGAAGACCAGTTAGATACTTTCTGAAGGAGAGGATATGTTTAACCTCCAGGATCTCAGTGTTCCTCCTTGTGGGCCTTCTGCAGTAGTGAAGATGTGTATTTTCTGAAGGAGAGGATATGTTTAACCTCCAGGATCTCAGTGTTCCTCCTTGTGGGCCTTCTGCAGTAGTGAAGATGTGTATTTTCTGAAGGAGAGGATATGTTTAACCTCCAGGATCTCAGTGTTCCTCCTTGTGGGCCTTCTCTAGTGTCTCCTGCAGCAGTAGTGAAGACCTAGTGCCCACCCTCTGGTTCTCTCGCCAACATATATATATATAAATGTAATGAAATCAAGTCACATACATAAAGCGGACTTGAAACATCAGGATGAGGCAGATATACTGAGGTAGATACTGAGGTAAGTATACTGAGGTAGGTATACTGCGGCAGGCACTACATCAGCCTCCCGTAGGTGGTCCGTGTCCAACACCTTCACGCTTGCTACACGATATTTTATGCTGTCAGTCAACAATGAAACAATGATAAGTCGCCATGGCAGGTTAACCATTCAGCGTCCTGGTCTCCCACGTCATGAATAACACTGGAATATTTTTTGTTTAGACTCGAATTTAGATTTTGTTGTTGATTTCTTTAAGATGTGGACGTCTCATAGTCAAACCCTGTGTCGTGGCGCCCCGAATGGTCCCTCATTTTACTGAGTCACAGACGAACACAACAAATAAGACTTCATTCGCTCTCATTATTACTACTACTACGTTGCTGTCACTTGGAATCGAGTATAACGATCATCCAGCTATGATACAATGATATGAGTTATTAAGGATGTCACTTCATTGGTGAGTTCTGAGGTGACTAAAGAGGCCGATACGGAACCGGCAGGGTCGATCACAGATGTTGCACATGTGGAGGGCTACATCTAGTGCGGGAGGGGCGGCGGCAGCGTGTTTCTGGCGTTGGCGCTTGTCTGCCTTGGTATGCAGTCGGACCAACTCAAAAGTATTGACACCTCGTGTAGTGCGCCTCCAAGCGTTACGGTGTGGAGTAATCGTTTCCTAGGTGATGCGGTCAATTTGGCACTTTTTCAGGTTTGTCTTAAGACTATCCTTATACCTTTTCAGTTGCCCGCCAGCGTTACGTTTACTATTCGTTAGGTGAAAGTAAAGTAGCTGCTTTGGCAGTCTACTGTCGTCCATGCAGGTAACATGGCCAGTCCAGCGTAGTTGTTCATGGATAATGGTAGCCTCGACGCTCTTACCGTTGGTGCTCTCACTACACACACGTTGACTATCAGGACACCAGCTATACCATCGGCTTAGCAGCGCCCTCTCTTGTACTTTAAATGAACAAATAACCTTCTCGTGGTCGGTACTTATAACTTGTGTACTTATAACTTATACTTACAACTCGTGTACTTATAACTTGTGTACTTATAAGTTGTGTACTTTATAATAAAAACGGTAAATAAAACCATGAGTATAGCCCCTCCACACAAATCACTAAACCCACTGTGTCACCATCAGTCCTCGGCAGTATAAACACTGTGTCTGAAGGTGTATTGTCACCTAACAACACTAAGAAGAAGAGGAAAGGGGAGGTGTAGGAGAAAAGGGGTAATAAGAGAGTCAACAACAATAACCACAACAACAACCACAATAACAACCACAATAATAACAACAACAATCAAAACAATCACAACAAAAACCACAACCACAATAATAACAACAACCACAACAACAACCACAAAAACTACAGCAACAAACACCATAATTTCTCGATAGTGTCATGTGACTGAGCCAACTTACATATAGTGGTGTAGTGATCCGTATTCTCACTACAGAAGAGAGAGGACCTGGATTAAATTCCCGGATCATATGAAACTATAGAGTCTAAGGCTAAGACTCTAAGGTACAGTATAGTTGTGGTGTTCGGGGTAACTAAACTAACCTAACTTAACCTAATTAACCTAACCTAACCTACTTAACCAAACCAAACCTACCTAACCTAACCTACTTAACCTAATTAACTTAACCAAACCAAACCTACCTTACCTAACCTACCTTACCTAATTAACCTAACCTAAAGTTAACCTAACCAAACCAAAGCTAACCAATGCTAACCTAACCAAAGCTAACCTAACTCACTGGTATTTCAAGAATTTAAACCTAACCTAACCTAACCTAACATAGCCTACCTAACCTAACCTAACAAACCAAACCTAACCTAACCAAACCACATCCCCCGCCCCCAAATAATGTTAGGGTGGTTAATCTTCAGGTGAAATAAGATAGGGTGGATATTCTTCAGGTGATCCCCTATAATAACACTGTGTATAATTTGTTCCTATACACTCTATAATTATCTTCACTGGTGGATTTTGTTTGAGAGAGAGAGAGAGAGAGAGAGAGAGAGAGAGAGAGAGAGAGAGAGAGAGAGAGAGAGAGAGAGATTACAACTTAATGCACATATAAACAATTTACAATATATAAAACTTACTAAGACAGACAGACAGATATATGGAGGCAAGTGTGTGTGTGTGTGTGTGTGTGTGTGTGTGTGTGTGTAGAAAACAATGGACAAATAACCCCCCCCAAAAATAGATCAAAATGACCACTTAACATCCCATCATCATCATCATCATCATCATCATCATCCCATCATCATCATCATCATCCCATCATCATCATCCCATCATCATCATCATCCCATCATCACCATCATCATCATCATCACCATCATCATCACCATCATCATCATCACCATCATCATCACCATCATCATCATCCCATCATCACCACCATCACCATCATCATCATCATCACCATCATCATCATCCCATCATCATCATCATCACCATCATCATCATCATCATCCCATCATCACCATCATCATCATCATCATCCCATCATCACCATCATCATCATCATCCCATCATCACCATCATCATCATCATCCCATCATCATCATCACCATCATCATCATCATCACC
>CAUDMG010001998.1:3350000-3360000 GCA_958450375.1 Homarus gammarus
CTATAACCTAACCCCCTAGATAGCGTTAGGGTAACTAATCTTCAGGTGATCAGTCAATACAAAGACTATTCTCTGTACTTAGCTGTATTTAGTGATATTATTTGAGGTATTAATTAACGAGTAATTAGTCATTAAGGAGAGAGTCCTGTAATATGCTAGTCATGGTGTGTTGACCCGGATACAAGATAAATGCAGTAATTTGTGTATTATTCCACTCTGTAACACGGGGATAACTACAGTATAGATCTACACTGGAACACGGGGATAATAGTTATATATCAACTGTATAACAAGGGAATAATAACTATATCCACTCTGTAACACGGGATAATAACAATATACCCACTCTATAACACGAGAATAACAATATATCCACTCTATAACACGGGTATAATCCACTCTATAACACGGAATAATCCACTCAATAACACGAAGATAATAAGCCTAATCTATAACACTAATGCGACGGCTATAATCAAGTTTCTTAAGAGGACAATAAAATTATCACATTACGATAATTTTGATTCTGAAATAAAGTTTTAATTAAAAGTTCTAATTACCATAATGATGACACGGTAAATTAATTGATCTGTTCGTTACATTATCGAGCTGTACACTTCACTCTCTGTACATTATTATTCTGTACAGTACACTTCACTTACTGTACAATACACTACTGAACTGTACATAACTTTAATCTCCCCAGGTTAGACCGCCTCGTGTTACAGTGTGATTAGTATAGATAAATATTATTGTCTTTATTTACTTGTGACGTCACACACACACACACACACACACACACACACACACACACACACACACACACACTTCTAAAGAGGCAATGACTAGACCAAAAACCTGTATGTATATATGTATGTAATTTATATTTACTCTTGTCTTTATTAATTATTTATTATTTATTACATGTTGAGCTATTCTTAACTTTTATTTATCAGGATATATTGAACTATTCTTAACTATTATTTATCAGGATAGTATGATTAGTATGTTCAACTATTCTTAACTACCATTTATCAGGATATATTGAACTATTCTTAACTAATATTTATCAGGATAGTATGATTAGTATGTTCAACTATTCTTAACTACCATTTATCAGGATATATTGCCCTATTCTTAACTAACTTTTATCTATATTATTTCTTCATATAGGCTCTAACTCACGGTCTATTATTTAACTACTGTATATGGGAATTAATTATGTAATATATATAAAAAAAATGTATATATGTTATTATTTATGTATTTCTAGTCTTATAAACCAAGTCGCTATATAAAGCTTTAAGGCCTTATTGTGTTTTGTCAAGTAAAAATAATAATATCCTTGGGTCTTTTATTTATATATTTTACTAACCTTATTTTTTGCAATGTTGGAGTGTTAATATAAGGTCAGGGGTCAAGGGTCAGAGTCTGCTATATTATTATTATTACCGTCAATATCTTCACTACCATTATCATATCATTATTATCACCATCATTATAATCATCACTACTATTAATAGCATCATTATCTTCGTTATCAACACTACCATTACCACCATTATTATCACTATCACTACCATTATCAACACCATAACCACAACTATCAACATTAACACCATATAGTCACTATCATTTTACCATTATTATTACCATCATTGCTACCATTACCACCACCACCACCACCACCACTACTACTACTACTACTACTACTACTACTACTACTACCACCACCACCACCACTACCACCACCACCACCACCATCTTATGCCTAGTGCTCCGGTAGCCAATGTGTGTATATGGGTGATTAATGTGATGGGGGTGAAGGGTGGGGGGGGGGGGCTTAAAGGGCGGGAGGGGGAGAGGGGCGGGTGGGGGAGGGAGGGGTTTAATGACCAAAAGGAACCACTGCCACACTAGGCCTATAGCCGTCCAGGAACACTAACGACTCAACTACGCCATTAGACCTCCCGGAAACAAGCCATTTCACTCCTCTGTTATCCGGTCCTCTTCGTTTAATTTCCACCATATTTATTTAATAACAACCAGACAACCTACCACAACAACCACAACCATGCAGCTACCACAACAACTATTTCAACCATACAATCTACTACAACAACCACACCATTTATATCAACAACAACCATACAGCCTACCACAACAGCCACATCCATACAGCCTACCACAACAGCCACATCCATACAGCCTACCACAACAGCCACATCCATACAGCCTTCCACTACAGCTACATCCATACAGCCTTCCACAACAGCCACATCCATACAGCCTACCACAACAGCCACATCCATACAGCATTCCACAACAACCACATCCATACAGCCTACAACAGCCACATCCATACAGCCTACAACAGCCACATCCATACAGCCTACCACACCATCAACCACACAACAACAACAACGAGTCTCCCACGATGTAGTGAACTGCAGTTCCTTTAATCACTTGACTGGACACAAACAATCACTGCCCCTATAGTCCCTCCCTCTCCCCTTCTCTCCCTCCCTCCCCCTCTCTCCCTCCCTCCCTCTCTCTCCCTCCTTCCCTTCCGATTTTCTTTACGCTGCAGTAACGTCATGCATGAGAAGAGGGGGTGTCACGGGCCATTTCCGTAATTGAGGGATTGTGTTCAAGGGGGGAGCGGAGGAGGGGGAGAGAGAGATAAAAGGGCACGAGAGAGAGAGAGAGAGAGAGAGAGAGAGAGAGAGAGAGAGAGAGCTGTAATGATCAATACAAGAGGAATAATGTCCAAAATATTCAACCATATGGACGTCACACACACACACACACACACACACACCACATTGAAAACCAACTACACTAATTACGTTTCCCACACCCAAGATCCGGATTTATTCCCAAACGTTCGTAGAGTTTTTTTTTTAACTTTTTTTTTCCATCGTAAACAAAGGCTAGAAGGTGGGGTGGGGGGGGGGGGGACACATCCAATTCGTTACGGTAGAGGGGTAGTTCATTACGATGCTAATGTAACTGTGTCGTTTGCCTCCTGAGAACCCTTAACAGAGTTTAGATACGGTCTTGCAGCTCTTCAGATACACGAGGGAATATACTGGTTTATAGGCAAGAATGTTTACCATGCGTATATACTGAGCTCTTTGATACTGAAACACTGATTTTATGATGAAACACTGACCTATTGATACTAAAACACTGATATGATGATGAAACACTCACCTCCCCAAACTGAAACACTGACCTCCCCACACTGAAACACTAACACCCCCCCACACTGAAACACTGACTTCACCACACTGAAACACTGACCCCCACACTGAAACACTGACCCTCCCACACTGAAACACTGACCTCAGATAGAGCTAGACCAGGAGTGTTTCATAAGTCAACACAATAGACGCACAAAACAGTGTCCATTGTACAGAAACTCCCGTCTCAAGTAGCTAATATATTTGGAACACTTGTCGAAAGAACATGTGGGGGAGTGGGGGGGAGAGAGGGAGGGAAGGAAAGGAGGGAGACAGGGAGGGAGGGAAGGAAAGGAGAGAGACAGGGAGGGGGAGGAGGAAGGGAAAGACAGGGAGGGGGAGGAGGGAGGGAAAGGAGGAACACAGGGGAGAGACAAAGAGGGAAAGGAGAAATAAAGACTCCCCCCCCCCCCACCCTCATCATAGAGGGTTTTAAAAATGGCGTCTGTGCCGATCGATACAGACGCGGGTTTACTCATTGATAAACTGTACGTCCGTTTGGGTAGATATTTTACGGTTGGTTTTGTTGGTTAATCTTGGTTGAGATCTCTTAATGTTTACTGTTTACTTTTGTTTGTGCATACAGTATGTACTGTTTATGTACATTGTTTGTATACCTGTACTGTCTACTGTATATGTATGCTGAATCACGACAAGTTTACTGAATGTATATACCTGGTATAGGTTACGCCAGGGGCTAGGCAATGCCAGACTGGTGCCTGCAATCCGGCACCTCAGGTACACAGAGATTAGAACGGCCACAGTTGCCTTTCTTATAGGCGGGAAAAGGTTGAGTTGATAGGTCTATAAGCATCTCTTAAGACATTACTCAGTCGACTGCCCATACCTGGAGCAGGCGGACGTCCGCCCCACAAGGGGTCACAGCTCAAGGTGGAAGAAACCACAAGTCCAGAAAACTGTGAAGGCAAACTTTTTCGGAGTGAGAGTTGTGAACTCTTGGAACAATCTACCAAAGAGTGTTGTGACGACACCGAGTGTGAGCTCTTTCAAGACCAGACTTGACGAACACTGGAGCAGGTTCAGGTACATTCAGGAGCCGGTGCATGCCCAGTACTTGCCAACAGTGCGTAACACAGACGTGACCGATCGCCCAAGCGGCTAACGAGCCGATCAGAGGTGAAGAGGATAAAAGTAAAGAAATAAGCTGAGATGCCTAATCTTCACGTGGCCCCACCAGGCTCACCTTGGGGCAGTATGGGTCCGTTATTACGATAATTGCGGGATTCGTGACGCGGGAAACGCGATGAAGAATCTATATTCATAAAGGCGGGAGAGATAAACGTTTGTGTGCCTTAAAACACTGAGCTACAATGTATACTGAATATGCTAATGGTGTATAATTATGGCGCTGTGACACGAGGTGGTGGTAGAGGCGGGAGGTTGCCAGAGGTCGCTAAGTATATTGTGTGTGTGTGTGTGTGTGTTTCTCATTCTCTCTAATTCTCGTTCTTTCTCTATTTCATCCTTCAGTATTCTCTCTTACTCTCTTAATTCTTTGCTTCGTAATTTATAACCCCCCCCCCCCCACCCCCGAAATGGATAACATACCCTTCTCACATCTGTCTCGGGCCAGAAATCGAATCCAGGACACTATATTGAGAGATACGTGCCTTGATCATCAACACTTACTGTACATATATCGAGTGTATTTACTCTAAGTTCAACAATTTGAATGTATATATTGTCGGTTTGTCTGTCTATCAGTGCCTGTCTGTGCTTGTCTGTGTGTCTGTCTGTGTGTCTATCTGTATGTGCGTCTGTCTGTCTGCCTGTGCGTTTCTACGTCCGTCTGTGCGTGTCTGTCTGTCTGTCTCAGTGCGTGTTTATGTCTGTCTGTCTCTACGTTTCTTGAATCACGTGAAGATCAACCCCCAGTTTATTTTACCTTAACAATAACAAACATAACGTTAACCTAACCTAACCTAACCTAACCTAACACTAACCTAACATAACACTAATCTAACCTAACCCCCCAGGTAGCGTGAGGATTATTTAATCATGAAGTGACAAAAAAATAAACTAGGGTGGCAAATCATCACGCAATTCCCACCTTTCAATCCACCTCATTAATTCTCAGGTGGATCAATTTATCCGTCAACGCCTCACTACAGGATATCTGAACCCACCTCCACTTTGCCTCACCCTATTTCCCTATTTTATTTATTTTATCTATATTATTTACATTATACATTACGTCTCTCTAAAACCACATCATTTACGATTTATTTATTACACAAACTAAAATATCGACCCAAGGCGGTACGTAGCCCCTCACACACACACCAAATGTAAATAATTTTAGGCACGTCAATCAACCGAAATGGAACCACACGATTACCCTTCCCTCCTCCCGCTTGTTCTGAGGGAGTCATAATGTGATTCAGGTCCCCACTGAGAACATTGGATATATGACGATGAAGGCTGGTGGAAATAGTCGAATTAACCCTTGCGAGATATCAATGTCTGTCAGTCAAGGTATACTGTATATAGTAATTGTTCCCACCGCCTCAGGCACACCATCTTTGTTGACAGCTCACGGTGGTGGTGGTGGTGGTGGCGTCTCAGTTCTTTAGTCTGTGGTGATTGAATGTACTGTAGAGTCTATGTTGTTACTTCATGTGTCGGTAAGTATTGCACACACACACACACACACACACACACTTCATACATGGAATCACCTGAAGAATCTCCACCTCCAGATTATTTCAACTAAATATTAATCACTCTAACAACTATTTGGGGGTGAGGAGGTTAGGTTAGGTTTGGTTAGGTTAGGTTAGGTTAGGTTAGGTTAGGTAATGTTGGGTTAGGTTTGGTTAGGTTAGTTAATTAACCTTTAGGTGAAATAAGCTGGGGTGGAGAAGGTCCCCCTGGGGTGAGTCTAAGGGTGAAACAGGTCAAGGAAGGCAGAATGTGGAGGAGGGGGAATCGGGGGTCAGGGGGTGGCTGGGGGAAGGGGGAATGAGGAGTCGGGGGGTGGCTGGAGGTGGGGGAGGATAAATCAGGGGGTCAGAGGGGCGACCGGGGGGTGGGGGAGGGTGAATTAGGGAGTCAGGGGACGGATGGGTGTAGGAGAGGGTGAATCAGGAGTCAGGGGGCGGCTGGAGGTGGGGAGCGGAGGAATCAAGGACTCAGGGGGAAATCAGGGGATCAGGGGGGCGGCGGGGAGGAATCAGGAGAAAGTCACAGCCTGTATCAGCCTCTTCAGTGCCCTTTAAGACCGGACTGAATTGCCCAAAACTAGACAAAATTGCCCTCCAATCTTGTCAATAAAGTTGTATTGTTAAACTAAACCAACGCAACTCTCAGCACCGATCAGCTGTCAAGGTGGCTGAACGCGGGGGGGGGGGAGGAGAGGGGGGGGAGAGGAGGAGAGGGGGAGAAGAGGGGAGGGGGAGAAGAGGAGAAGGGGAGAGGAGAGGGGGGAGAGGAGGAGAGGGGGGAGAGGAGGAGAGGGGGGTGAGAGGAGGAGAGGGGCGTGAGAGGAGGAGAGGGGGGAGAGGAGGAGAGCGGGGAGAGGCGGAAAGGGGGAGAGAGGCGGAAAGGGGGGGAGAGGCGGAAAGGGGGGAGAGGAGGAGAGGAGGAGGGGGGAGAGGAGGAGGGGGGAGAAGAGGAGAGGGGGGAGAAGAGGAGAGGGGGGAGAGGAGGGAGAGAAAGGAGGACTCACAGAAGGGAGAGAGGGAGAAAAGATGAACATGGGAGGGGGAAAGGAGGAACACGGAAGACAGGACACCCCTTAGCACTGCCAGTCATACCAAAATTTATCTAAAAAATAAACAATAGTAATAAATTAGACCAGAAAGGGCCTAACCTAACCAAACCAACAGTTTTAGATCAGACCAGAATGGGACTGACTCATGAAAATTAGGAACCTCAGTTTATTTCACCTGATGATTAAAACAACTTAACGCTAACGTAACCTAACCTAATGCTAACATAACCTAACCAAAGCTAACCTAATATATAATCTAACCAAACCCACCTTGACATAACCAAAGCCAGCCTAGCCTAATCTAACTAAATCAAGCCTAACCTAACCCCGCAAAATAGTGGCTGATCTTTACGTGAAATAAACTGGGGTGCAAATTCTTCAGGTGATCGATAATTACCCATAACACGTACGACCAACATTAATTACTGATAGTTCTTAATTAAAAATAATAATAATAATAAATAAAAAATATAATAATAAAAATCATTGGCAGGGAATTTAAGATTTTCGTAATTTCGTTATTTTTTTTTTTTACTCAAGGATGAATGACAATGTTGTAAATACTGTATACTCGAACGCTCATTCTACATTATAAGATACTAACGCGTATTTATCTATTTCTATATCTATTTACATTCATACGCAAATACAGGCATGTAAGAACGACCCGACTAAAAATATGTTGGGGAAAAATATCACGGGACAAGGGTGAAGTAAACTTGACTATGCCGGAAGTCAACGAGAGATGACTAAAGGAAAGAAAAATATACGTGATTATTTTCTGTCTTTTGTGTGGTCGCGAATCCTACCCACCATTACCACCACCGCCGCGATAAAAGGCGACCCACAAAAGACCTCAGGAGTCAAATGGGCGGTTTTCCACACGTTCAGTTCTACCTTATGACAGTACAACTAACTCATTCACTTACTTAAACTACAGGATAATGATGATGATGGCCTTTATAGCGTTAAAATTGCCTCGGGGCTTCACTGTAACTAGGTACGTTATTCTACCGTCCATTTTTGGGGAGAATTTAAAAGTACGAATCTTTTAGAAGCAGGACAGAGGCGGCGGCGTCTCTCTATTTACCGCAGTTAACGTGCCGTAGGACACTCTCGACCGCACCATCTCCATCACCGACTCCCTCGCATTTTTCTTCCCTTTCAGAAAATCACCAACAAGCTAAAAATGAGGTGAAAAGAAGATAAAGAAAGAGGAAGGAAAAAGGGGAGCGACAATAAGCTTTTTAGGCTCGGTACCCCTCCAATAGTGGCATTAAAAAAAGAATGTGAATTGAGAGTAACAGAATACGGGAGTGTTGAGTGGAACTTGGGTTAAATAGCGAGTGATATGTTGTTGTCAGTAGTGGAGTGTCTTGTTAAGAGGCTAAGCGACCACCTTTACTGAGGAATTTATAATATTATGGTCAGGATACACTTCAGCCAATGGCGAAATACACATTCCATGTCATTTTCATCACTGGGTCCTTTTTTATTTAATGGATTTTTCCCCAGAGAGAGAGAGAGCCTATAAGGTACTGTACGTAAAGAAAGGAGAAGAGGTGAGATAAACCGTCAGCAACTAACCATTTTTATTGAGGGGCAGAAAAACCTGGTGATTAACCATTGTGTCGTCTTGGTGAGCACAACTGGAGTGTAAACATCCAGTATAAGAACCCGACTCTCCTCTCCCACACGTCCGCCTCCAAAACAAAAGACAAACGACAAAACAAAAAAGCGTCAAAACAATAGCGATAAAACAAGCGTAACGAATCGTGTTGGGTGAGTACTCGACCTTCAGTACACAGGTTCAAGGCGATACTCATACATTCACAAAATATATACAAGTAAATGATAATATTAATGGTATAATAATAATAACAATAATAACAATAATACAGTAATAATAATAATAATAATAGGTACACAGTTTCTGTTTAGGATAAATTTACCATACCAATATTCTATGCAAATAAATTAAATAAACCAACTAATCCTGAATATCACACAAATACTACAAAATCCAATGGAAAAAAAAAGGAAATAACACGAGGGTAAACTTCAGAGTAAATAAACTCATAGAGAAACTTAGTCAAGTATACAGTACAACATATGGAACTAAAATACTGAATTATCAATCCTCAGAGATGTTAAATAGTTACACCCACTTATAATCCAATCAAAATCATTCAAATGGTCGTGTTCATACGACTCCTATACAAACAAACACATGGATAGAAAGATGGGTGTATGATCTCTATATAATACTGTACATACCTTACTATAGTGTAGACGGGAGGGGGGGGGCATAATAAACAGAACGATTAACCATTCCCCAACAGAGAACGATCACCCATTAACAGAACGATTAACCATTCCCCCAATAGAGACCAAAAATCAATCAAATCCATCAACTTTGTATATAAAATAGGGACATTACAGACATGTTTCATTGTCTAGAGCTCAGTAAACCTTTAGTTATCGTTCGTATACCTCTGTTTATTTACAGAGTGAACCAATACCAATCACTCTTGTCTCCTGAATGATGTGGGATGAGAATATGACCGTAACATTATGGGATTAGCTGGAGATTCATTCCCCTTTCTCTACCAGCTTATTTCACCTGAAGATTTACTCCAAGCTTATCTTTAACCTGGTGGGGAGGGAGGTGAGGTTAGTTTAGTTTAGTTTAGGTTAGGTTAGGTTTGGTTAGGCTAGGGTAAGAGAGGTTAGGTTAGGGTAGGAAAGGTTTGGTTAGGTTAGGGTAAGAGAGGTTAGGTTAGGGTAGGAAAGGTTTGGTTAGGTTAGGGTAAGAGAGGTTAGGTTAGGATAAGAGAGGTTAGGTTAGGTTAGATTAGAGTTGGAGAGGTTTGATTAGGTTAGCGTTGGTTAGGATGTTTAATTTTCAGGTGAAATAAGCTTGGAGTAAATCTTCAGGTGCTGCAAACTGTGTAGTCCAGTTAAGACACACACACACACACACACACACACACACACACACACACTCAAAATAAGAGAGAGC